>JAUTBZ010119533.1:0-16293 GCA_032361785.1 Lepetodrilus galriftensis
TCGTAAGTGTACGATCCTCATGTATTACGAGAGTCCTTATGGTTTTGTAGTAGATATGAGAGCTTTGATAAACGATACCCTGGCCTGTAATTTGGGCCCTGCTCCCTTCTAGCTGTTCTGTCTGTACTTTCTTGTCGAGACATGTGCGGTTACAAAGGAGCAACACCGCACAGTGTTCTAGGTGTCCGGGACATGTACCAGCGAAATAGGTTGTGCAGACGGTACAGCACACAATCCAACATGTACTGTGCTGTGCTTGCTCACTCCATTCTAAAGAACAGCACATGTATTAAACATGTGACAGTACATTAGAATGGAGCACACCCTTGGAAGTCCAATGATATTCACATTAGCAATGTTCTAAATGGAATTGGTTGTATTTAAAATAATGTTTTTACTTTCCTCTACAGGACAGTTTTACTAAGTATCATCTCGCTCCTCAATGAACCCAACACCTTCTCCCCAGCAAATGTGGATGCCTCCGTCATGTTTCGCAAATGGAGGGAATCAAAAGGAAAAGACAAAGAGTATGAAAATATTATCAGGTGAGCTTGTGAAACTTTGCTGATCACAATATAGTTCTTATCTTACATTGTCACGTATCGGTGAATGATTTTTATCTGTGAAGTAAAACAAAAAAGTGCACTCACTCTTATCTTACATTAAATTACTGGTTTCTGAGTCACGGGTTGCTGGTTTCTGAGTCATAAGTTGCTTGTTTCTGAGTCATATGTTGCTGGTTTCTGGTTTATGAGTCATAGTTTCTGAGTCATAGGTTGCTGGTTTCTGAGTCATAGGTTGCTGGTTTCTGAGTCATAGGTTTTTGGTTTCTGAGTCATAGGTTGCTGGTTTCTGAGTCGTAGGTTGCGAGTTTGAATCCACCATTTGGACCCATCGCAGAAGTTAACCTTTGACACATTGGTGATAGGACGTGCTGCCTGCTGTATTGTGGCCATGCATTCATTGTCCTTCTTGCTTATCGTCGTCACCTATGGGTGAAATATTCCCGCCGTGACGTAAAACAATAATTCATTCATTCATTCTTACTTATCACTACCAGTTAGTGCTTACATTTTTACTGCAACAGTCAAAAGCAGCATGTGTTGCAGGTTTCCTTTTGCCGTAAACTAACATATGAGTGAAATAAAGCACTAATTCAATCACTCATTGTTACCATTGTTCCACCGATTTATTTGTTGCCGTGGCAGCACCAACGTGTTTGCTACCATGGTAAACGATATGTCCGTTGCCGTGGTAACACCAACGTGTTTATCACCATGGTAACACCGATGCAATTTGTGTGTGTTCCAGGAAGCAGGTGACGGCGACACGCGAGGACGCGGAGCGCGACAGTGTGAGAGTGCCGACCACGCTACAGGAGTACTGTGTCACTGCCAAGCCCGCCACGGACAACGCAGTGGATGTGGACTTCTATGATGATGACTATGTCGATGATATGGACGACCAAGAGCAAATGTATGAGGACGACGATGATGACTCGGGAAACGAGGAATCCTGATGATAGCTCTTGTTTTCTACAGCATCTCAACTAATTACACTCACCAGTTACAGTTTGGAATACAAAATTCTTCAGATTTCTACCAGGGGTTTGAGAAGCCCCTTAATGATTGTGTCCTGCCCATACACATGCTTTGTTATGGGGATTTGCTTCCTGCTGTGCTTGTCGCACAACACAGATGAATGACCATTGCGAGAGATCTACTTTGTGCTGCAGCATCTTCAACATCTCTGACAGTTTGAAACCTGATGGTAGCCGTCGGTGGCAACCGAAGGATCGTCATGTGACCAGGAAGCAATGATCTGTGGTCAAATTATATAAATTTGTTTCGTTTTCTGCTCCCCGATTTTCATCCAAAAAAGTTGGTTTAGCAACCCAGATACTTTCCTGGTGTTCATTTCACTGCCATGTGTTGACTTGAGGATATCAGGGAAAGTAAAATTAACATATATATCATGATTCCTGTAGTTGTTAAGACATCATATGGCATTGAATTGAATATTAAATATATATGTACTACCTAAGAGTTTAAAATGACTTGACTAGAGAGTCGTCCAATTGAAGTGTATAGTTTGAACATGTGTCTTATCTTACCCAACATGCTCATTGGCTGTTTCAATATGATCGGCCAAGCATGAACACAGTTCTACAAATGATGGACAAACATAACCGTAATTGTGAAAATGAAGAATTTGTATTTCTTTGTACTAGTTTATGATTTGGACAGGGATGTTCTCACAGTTGTTTATAAACTTGAAGTAGATTTATTCATATATTAAAAACTTAAGATAACAAATATAGTAGTTTGCAGATAAACATGCAATGCACATAATATAAAATTATAATACAATTTTAGTAATTTGATCTACTGTATGCATTTACCTGGCAACAACATTGTCGTGTGATAATATATCACTGAAATATTCTTAATAACCGTAACATACTATTTAAATATTTTGAAATATGCTGCTTTATGCAAATGTTAAATTATTATTATTAGGTATACCGTATTACGATTTTTTTGCATGTACAATACACATGTTGTAATATTACATTAGTTAGCATAGATACAAAATTATGAAACATCCCTGTCCAAAATAAGCACTGTGAAGACCTAATCGAATGCATGGTACATACACCAGGGCCCAGCTTCCCAAAGCCATTGCGGTACTGCAGGTGTTGTCGTGTACCAATGGCTTTGTGAAGCTGGCCCTTGTTGAGGACGAACGTGTGCAGTATGTGCGTGGGTGCGTGCGTGTGTGCAGCCTAACCCAGTCCACTTACATGCGAGTTGCCTGTATGAACATACTTCTCTTGTGTATGTGATCCTGTGTGTAGACGTGGAATGTCTGTATATGTATATATGCGTGTATATATGTGTGTATATATGTGTGTATGGGTGAGGATGCAGACAAACCTGGTATATATAATGGTATATCTGTATAGCGTGTCCCCCTACTAGAGGTTTTCTCATTTTCTATATTTCACTTTATTGTTTGTTTCCTCAGTTCTCCGACTTTAAACTATATAATTTATGTAAAATTAAAAAGTGCTATAAATTATATGCAATTCAGAAGATTAATTATAACACAAACTTATTTGGTAGTTTATTCTCACAGCATATCTTCAAAGATTGAGATATTCACATGCCAAGTACTTTTTTTTATGTCAATTCTAGTAAATCTAGTACAAACATTGATTAAAAATAAAAAAATGAAATGCCTCAACGAAGACATCAATTCATTTAGCTTTGGGTAAGAAAATCCTGCTGTACAAATATGTTGCTAGTGTCGTGTGTACATGATGTATGATGCAACTTGTCGGTATTATAGGAAACCATGAATGGATTTTCATAAATGCCTCGACATCTTCCATAACTTCCATGATATACGGAATACTGCTACTTGCTGAGGTCGGTTTCATTATCATGTGATGCATTCACCAATTTCAAGCAAACATGAACAATTTCAGCAAATTTATTTCAATCAAATGTCACTGTCAATTTTTATAAATAGTCCTCTCAAGGATATCTTAGCACGAGTATAATAGACATCAGCTACACGTGAAGATAGAACCCACCAATCACTATTGAGACGAACCTGTGACCATAGTTACCAGTTTTCACAGCAGCCATTTTCTTGTTGACCTTTTACAATCTACATTGGAGGAAGTAGACTGGATATGCTGTAGATGAGCATGGCAAATTTACAATAAGTAAAAGATATAACTGACATATCTCCTTTATTATTATAAGTTGACCACGGTATGCAAGATAATTTTTATTTCTGAAACTTTCAACTTGAATCAAGGCTTTTTCTGATTAATTTAAGAATTCTGTCTGAAAATTTGCAAGTTTATTGTTCTGAAATTGAAATAATTAAGAAAATGTTGGCGGTTATTTACCATTTCTGTGTTAACGTGATCTCAATGCTGTAGCAAGTCCAGGATTTCAATACTGTCTGACACTCCCTTCATCATCTATACACACACTTCAATGTTTGTAATAAGTCTGCATTCAGCGACTATTTTAATAGTAGGACCAGGAATTAGACCAGTCAGTGTTCTTGAAAGAAGAGTAACACACAATACTAGCGTGAAATGTGTACACAATGCACCTATTTTGTGAAAGATGAAAGGAAGATCTTCATTATCTATATCTCGGCTCCCATTCCACTGATCGATCGTTGTGCTACGAGAGTTTTGTGGAACTGGACCAAGAATCTTATCCTGACCATTCCTAGAATGTGGTCTTTGAGAGATAAACTGAGTTTGTAAATATATTCTTGTCAAGATATATACTTTTGTTATTTAAACACATGGCTTGCAGAAGGAACACTGGTATGTAACGTGAAATACTGTATTGTCTTAAATTAAGGCATATTTAATTTTATTAAGAAAATAAGACGTGATATATATATACACCGTAAACAGCATTCCCTATGTGATAATACATGCTTTTACTTTCATACTCAACAATAATATAGAAATACTATTAACAACATTAAAATTATAAACAATGAAAAAAATACATGCATATGGGTTGGTTTATTTTTCACAAGATTATAATTTTGCAAATGAATGTTTTTCATGAATTACACTGAGAAGAAATATGACTCCTCAATCTGTTACACAGATCTGTATCTTGGCTAAACTTTCCTTCTATTCCAAGTTTGTCATGTTATCATTTTGTTTCTATTTATCATGTTAGACCTGTTTCATTTCTCATTATATGTCAGATATTCATCTCCATCTGGTTAGAATGCTTGAGAGGGTTTGATATCATCAAATAATGAAAACATGAAAAAATAAAGTTGATTACTTATGAAGTGTTTTGTTCCTGGATTTATTCGGTCATACATCAGGAGGACCAGAGCGTCAATGATCCAGACCATCCTGGTTCTGGTGGGATTGAGCTGACGATGGTCTGTGTATAAAAAGAAAGAAAGAGTACTTGTTGTTGGTAATTATAAGCAGCATGTATCGTGTATAGCACACTAGATATAGTCCACTTTTCTGCAGTATACGTCTTGGGAGCAATGGTAGTACCCAATGGAAAAACCTGCAGAAGGTTGCACAGAACCAATCAGTAATCAGTCTCCCACAAAGTTTCCTTATTAATGGCCGATGGTGTAGTTGGTAGCCAGATGATAGAATATATTATAAGTTAGACATGATATGTCTTGCAGTGTATCGTGTCAATATGTTGGACATAAAGACTGCTACACTATAATAGCAACTACTGTATATATATAATAGCAATATTGCGGACTAGCACCAATCGCTTCACAAGCCTTCTCCACTTAAATGTACAAGTGTGCTGATGGAACCGCGTATATCCAAAGGCATAAACTGTCTACTTCCCCGGAAACCTGTGTTAAGGGATGCATGCATCGATGGGGACTAGCTGCAGATCTGAGTATAAGATGCCTCGTTTATTATTTTGCTATCTATTGTTTTATAGGGTGCCATAATAGATAGCAAAATAGTAAATGGGGCATCTAGTAGCTACAGATCTGCAGCTACGATGGGGAACTGCCTTGCATCAAGGGCACCCATAGAGACCGTAAGGTATATCTAGCGATTTCAACTTCTTGGATATATTTGTTTAGTTAACTCATACCAAAATATACTTTCTTTGTCTTATTCAGATCATCTCCCCTAGGGAAGGGTACAATTCCGAGCTTCTCTTACTACATCATTACATAGGAATCGCAGTTAGGTTACATGGGCTAGGCAAGATATCTTCAAATAAGATAAGATAGTAATGACAACCAGATGTCAATCACAGACTAGGTACCAAGCTCCACCAACACCGTTCTTGTCATTCTTCCAATACTCTGCTAGTATTTCATGAATTGATGTGTACCACCATAAGAATAACTGATTATAGGCTACTGGAGCCAAGGCAATGGTAGTTTGGTTTTAGACTAGATACTACTTGCAAATTGTTACACATATCTCGGCTTTTTTAATAAATAGAAGTGCTGAAAGGTCTCATTGCACATTTATTGATTACTGTTCACGCTAAAATCAACCAATAATTTTAAACCCCGCTTGTGTTAAATACTACTATTACAGTTGTCCAATGTTTGAAATTTACAACGTAAGTATTGTAATATATTGAAATGTAAATATTTTATTACATATTAGTGATCACATTCATCAATATACAAACAGCTCGTGAATATACATTTGAAATTCAAAAATACGTTTAAATATCAGCAGAAAGTCCATTGCATTTAATTCAAACCCCAAAGAACTTTGGCCCATGCTCGTCTATGTTACGTTCATCTAACTTGTAAACATCGCATGAATTATAATAATATATGCAATAGTATTCCTGCATACGAAATGTCATTAGCTTCACTGTCAAGGCAGGTTCCTGCTAATAATTGAAGACTTCAACTTCGTATGCTTCTTCTAACAGGCGATTGTACGTCGATCTTGTTATTACTGCCTCTTCGTTGTTCAAGTGCGTAAGCATAGGCCACATGCCCGGGTTAGGGCTCCTTCTCTAGTATAGTGTCGTCTCACAATTTAATCAACGTGTTCTGAATGAGTCGGAGGGGGCACATCTGATTTGCTACTCGCCACACGACCACGTGAAGATACAATGGCGGTCATCTTCTGGACACGCGGAGTAATTGGTTGGAATGGACATATCCGCGTGACACTGACATTTACAGATGAATCCGAATGTAATGACTTTACTTGTATATGGACAGCATACAGAGTGTAACGCTACTGTACAGCTGTATAGCATGAGATAATAATGATACATATTTACACTGGTAAAAGGCGGAATGATGTATACATATATCGATTTATTCTAACATGGCCTCCAAGTATAACAACATATAATACCCCTGTATACTCATATTAAATTTAATTTGTTCATAATTCTTTGCATCTTTCGTCAAATGTTATGTACAATATTTAAGAACATATCTTGGCCAATTATCAAGTGCACCATAAATTCGTGAGGTACACGTTTGGCATAAGATGCCAGGTCAGTATACCAAAGTCAAGCTGCAGCCAATATTTCCAGTATTGATATGAGGAAAATGATTACTGAATTTTCAATATGGCTGCTATGGCGCACCGTTGACGTCCGACTAGTATATGGCTCACCGGATACGTGTGTATAGGCTTACATTGTTTTCTGGGTGTTTTTTTTTTGTACACGTGATAATGAAATGACATCACTTTGTAATAAAAGGCATCATTTATAATTGTCACTCACTTTACTTTGTACGGTAAATTGTACCATCCTCGAAACACAGGCCACTGATTACACTTCCGTCAAGTCTTTGACGGAGGTTAAGTGTAGTCAAAATGGCCCATATTTCGAGGATGACATTGTACCAGAAAAGAAAAAAAGTCGTAATATTAATCACTCTAGAAATACTCCATCATGGCCATAAAATAACATTAAAAACAAGTATGGTTGCTTCAATGTACCAATGACATAAACAGTAGCAAGGACATAAACACAAGACCCATCACTGATAGGCTAGATCTGAGTACAGCACAGTGACTAAGATCCGCGCCGAGTTCGTACTGTGTTATAGCTGACTGTCTCTGAGGTCCACTCATCTTGCAGTACGGGTACTTGATCCCCTCGAACACCCGGCTGTAGATAACCCCCACCACTGCGCACTCGTCTTGGAACGGATCCGTGAAACATCCGGTGAATGAGTCGAAGAATCTGATGAGAAACAAAAACGTTGAAAAGAAAATGTAATGTTGTCTGCATTATACTTGTGATGCCATCAATATAATGACATAAAACATTTATACTCTCATTGTATTAGCTGTGGCTATAAAATGACAATAATTTTGTTCAGAATAACATATATATATGAATCGTGCATACATACCGTTACATGTATATTATTTTCTTCATGAACGGGTATTCTTTATAGCAGTACTAATCTATACGGCATGGGGCTAATGGTATACTAAAGTAATGACAGAAATAGAAAATAAGTGGTTTTTCTAAAGCATTTCCAAAGTATGTCATCTTGATGTCAAGTAACCAAAGATATATCGTTAATGAAGTACTACCTACCTAGGATTTCATACAATGTAAGCCACTAATAATTTAATCAAGTACTTTTCTAACATCGATCACACAAGCTGACGACTCACTGGCACACCATGTCCAGCCCAGACTTGATGTCACTGGGCTCCCCGACATCCGTGATAGTGGCCACAGCCTTCTGAAGACACTCGTAGAAACTGGACTGTCCGAACGCCGAGAAGCACGGAGCTTTCTCCACCAGGACTGCAAATTACAATAATAACAATAACTAAGAAGATGTATACGGATAATGTTCCAGGGTATCGTTTCTCGAAGATCTCATCTTCATATATCTACCACGAAACCATAAAGACTCTCGTAGCCATCTCGAATACACGGGACTCGTGCACTTATAACGCTGTGGTCTCAAAGCACTTGATCATTAGTATCCCCGATAATGATACTCAGATGTCCTTCTCAACTCACTGGGGAGTACACAATAACATATACCGACATATACCGGGTTATTTTCAACACACACACACACACACACACACACACACACACACACACACACACACACCCGCTATACTCCCCACTAAGTGCAGGCAGTCGGCGGAGCACAATACTTTGACATATACATAGAAATGAGGTACAACTGTACATACTTGTGATGTTGTTACACATGTACATGAGTCCGGCCTTCGTATCCGGAATGCTAACCAGTAACTCCAGTAGTTTTCTCCCCTTGGCGTCCTCCGTACATTCGGACATGTGACTCTCGAGACAGGACACGATGCCGTTCATGTTGTCCCTGGCAACACGAAGTCCAAGAACATGACAACTGTCAAATAACATGACTTCCGCTTTAAAACTATTTAAAACGTATGCATTGTACATATATAGTACCCAGCTTGGAGCATCGGCCTAACCATTGTTGATGGAGAAGATGCATTGTCATATCAATAACATCCTCTGAAACTATTAGTCATATTACCTCTTTACAGAATAGTACTTGTGTCTAATCCAGCAGAGAGAGGGTTAAATGGTGTAGGTTTTGGTTAAGTCTCAACACTAGTATATAATGTTCACAGAAACTTCATCTATTTTCATCACCGTGCTTTATGAAGTCTACTTGTAGGAAACATGCTGACGTGTATGATGTAATGTCAAACCTGCAGAAGATCTGAATGGACGCCTCGTCTTTAGGCGTAGTTTCTGGGTTGAATAGTTCCGCCTGGAAGACACATTGCTGGATCTTGGACGTTGACGTGGAGTCGCAGTCGGCCGCCGCCAGTAGTGCTAGAGATACAATTAATACATATTAAAGTATGGACCTGGGAAGGTGTCCACACCAAGAAGACGCTTGGTAATGCGTATCGCATTGGTGTAATGCAATCTTAATGCATCTAGTTCCCAGATGTCACCAATACACTACGAGGGGTGTCAGGAATAGAGGGCATACAGCATACTTCTTCTCTGTACACTCATTAATGATTTAGACGTGTTTCCATTAATTCACGTTTCTTTGATTTTCTTTGAGTTGTATGTTGTGTTGTTTATATTTCTCCTTTACTGCGTTTAACGAAAGGTTCGTAGAGTCTACTGTAGACTGGACCCAAATCAAGGTTTACGCCATGCTTTTACTATAGCCGGAAATGACCTAAACCTATATTTACGCCCTGACCAGCTGCTGACTACCGGTATAACACTCTCATGAAGTTCAGGTCTGCTCTGTGGTAGCTGTACGTGTCCAGTATGTCGGCTATGACCGTTATGGTGTAGCAGAATGCCAACTGATGGCAAATAGACCTGTTAGGAATCCAGACCCTCGTGAATAGTTCGCATGGCCTCTGAGATCCGAGACAAGTGCAGCGACAGAGTCAACTGTGAGGCCGACAGAGGGACAGCCGACCTGTGAGACTACAGAAGGTACCTGTTAGCACGGGGTAAACACAACTAGGGCAGCCCCCACAGATCGTTCAAACTGTCACGCTGCCGACAGATTTGACCAATGTCTCGAACCCAACTGAGAGTATACACGTGTATCTTCATACAAATAAAGACAGTTGCTATTGATTTATGTGTTCGTGGTTTCCGTTAGAAAAATGCATCTGAATACATGTTAACGTGAACGATGTGTAAAGTAACCGTTTTGCAAAATGGCAAGGAATCGCTGTTGCTTATTGTATTGTAAAGACATGACTTACTTCTAGCCATACTTATTGTTTGCATAGTCCAAGGAAAACTGACTTATCGACAGAATAGAGGCTGATATCACACTAACTATCTCTGACTCTGAGACCCAGCTGGGGGACATACCCAGCCAGAATATCACAAGCTTGTTCTACTGGTCATGTATGGACGGATGAGTGTGGATTGAAAGCGACATCATAATTGTCGTCTAAATGACATAATAATGACCGGTAATGTGAAATTAGTAAGGTCCTAGGAATAAGCTTATTGAATGTGCTCTAGAAATAGTATCACTATATACTCTAGTGTGTTTCTCCCTGCCATAGACTGGCGAAAACTAGTACACCATGGCCATTGCTAACCTGCTTACTACTGGCAACAACTTGGGAGGCTGTATTGAGTGGTGCTTTTGATTTTGATCCAACAGATTAACACCTCGACTGAATCCATAACAACATATATAATATAAAGCCTAGATATCGGAGAACACTATCAATAATAGCATTGTTAGCAGCAATATATTAATTGTTATCAGAACTAATATACCCAGCTTTACTAGAAATACCTGGTAAAACACTGCTACCAGCAAACTAGTCCGTACCAAAGACGTTTCGTGGCATTTATTTTTTTAGACTTTTAATGATTGCGACTCGAGGAGCGGTATAAAATATGCTTTACCGCTTTATTACCAATCCTCATTCATTTCTTTTGAATAAAGACATGTCTAAACCATTATTTTTTAAAGACTTTTAATGGTTTACTACAACCTTTTTAATTGACACGTCAACGTGGCATTTAGAAAATAAATAAATAATCATTAAAACTCGAAAATAATTGCTACGAAACGTCCTTGACAAGGACTACCAGCAATCCAATCTTTATTATCAAATATGAGCAGACTATTTAACACTTGTTAACAATTTTGCTTTAAAAGCATGCCTAAAAACTATACAAATTGTCGCTGTATCTAGTCTATGTCTTCATACAATGCTACTTTGTCTGCTGTTGCAAAAAAAATAAACTACGTAAATAAGCACATTGTTGGACTCTGAATACAGAAGGCATATTGTAACATCAAAGTCCTCCTCTGGAATACGGGCAAACAAACACTGGCATTTGAAAAGCAAATTAAACTGGTTATACAACGTCAAGTGTTTTGGGCGATTTGTCTAAACAGCCAATTGGCAGCGGTAATTTGCATTGTGTCAAAACGTGCATTTGGAAAGGAGACTCACAATTTGGCTCGAGCAAGCGGAACAAATGCAGATCACACATTAAATGTTAAAGACAATTTGTAATATCTACAAAGAAGTATCTCGTAAAGATTGTTTTTCACAATAGGCATTACACAATGTACGATAGTTGCGGAAACAGTTATGGATTGACCGAGTTCTTGATTTCAAATATTTGACCATACACGTATTTTAAATAACGCAAGTTTTATATTTACGCTTTAAAAATATCTGTAGCTGTAATTACACAAGTCTCATTTCAATGAAGCTCATTAGTTGGACAATATCTGTCAGTAGTATTGAATCTGTGTCATAGTAGGGCTAGATTTAGTTTACTGTACGCTCCCTATGATGATGATAATGATGATGATGATGATGATGATGATAATAATGGTGGTGGTGATGATGATGATTGTGAAGAAGTTTATTCAAATATGTATAAGTCCGTATACATGTATGTCCATAACAACTTTGATTACGGTGTTCTACTGACGAAACGTTGACAGTTGCTGTTGAAGACGGAGATGTTATGTTACTGCGATGTCGTGTAAAATATACATCACGTGAACAGTTAGCGTCACCATACTAATATAAGCAGATGGCGTACCTTAGTTTCCTGACATTTTGAGTCATCAAAGTAAACGATTTCTTCATCATCTTCCTGACTACAAAGACAACATTAATTAAGCGTAATACTTTGTAGGAGGTCGGTCAGATTCTGGAGTAGCGAACTATGTGTACTAGTGGACCGACTACTGCAGAGAACCGACTGATAACATCTGACTGTATCGAGACCATTACAGGAATCAATAGTGGAGTTCAGAGACACTGGTAGAAATAGAGCGCGCAAAACAAGGGAACAACTAAACAATTGTAAATGTTGTTTATAATTTTTCCATTTTTATTTTCAAATAAGACATAATGTAAGTAAGTGTCCATTCATATACCTGCTGGATTTAAGCGGTGTGTATGTTTCAAGTGTGTATTAGTTATCTAATTGATTAATTGAGATACCGTATAGGTAGGTTAGCATTTTTAGATTTAGTTTCATTGTTATTATCCTTCATCTGGCATTGAAGATATATAATTTCGATGAGGTGAACATTGTAACATAAACTAACCTTAATACTCAGAGTGTATAGGCCTACATATGTTCGCATACACACTATTTACTCAGGGATGTAAAGTTGATTACTTTTAGAAGCAGGGCGAGTACATGAGATAGGCAAACATTGCGAACAACCTTGGAATTAACGTCCATGCCTCCTAATTAAACTTACTTGGTGGAGAGTGTAGTGTGAACATAGTTCCGATTAGTCCATATGTTAAAGGCAATGTAACTACATTGGGCCCTACCTACGGTTTTTATCTTTTCCATACAAGTTTACATTGATGGGTGTCAAACATCGTTGTTCTACCGTGGCGCGGTAACACACTAGCTTAAGATACAAAATACATGTATTTTGCATAGTTAGCTCAAATTCGGTCAAACACTACCATTTATAGCCGTGATTTCCTGCTTTGAAACTTGCTAAACTAGAAAATCACACGTGTGCATTGCTGCTACATACGTTCGCATGACGCCATTTACCTACACTGCACATTTGAAGTCATTTACACATATGCAATAATACATTTGCATGACCTCCAGACAACGTACAAATTTACTCCTGGTGTAAATTTGCTTATGTGTGTAAATGCGTTCGCAATTCGAACGGGGTGTTACTGATGCAATGTCTACACTCTTCCCAGGATTATAGCACATCATAGTTTTACGATTACAATAGGTATTCGCCCAATGAAAACAAAGTATACACGTTTCCTAAGTTTGTTTCCATTGTTAATGTTTCTTGTGAAAAGTAAAGTTCGGTCTATAGCTTTTGTCCATGGCTAATCGCCAGGGTTGCATACCTCGACCAGCTTTACTCTTCTCCCACTGGACAAACAAACAACTGATGGAGATCTAGAAGATTGTTCAGTGGTGTCGGCTATACTATATAGCCAGCCTGGTTTCAGGGTCGGAGCCAAATGCTTAAATGCCGAAATAAAGCCGTGACAGTGCAACGCCTGTCTTCAGACAACAGAACGGACCGACGTTGACTAATTATGTTCTCATCAACTTGCAATGGCTTGACACATATTGAGTTCCAAGTAGCACAGACTGCCATTGTCACAGATAAATATTTGAAAATACAGTTGTATGGAAATAGTTGGAAGATTAGGCCTATCGGGTTGGAACTTTGGCTGTAGGCCTACGTACATTAGCCTACATGTTGATGAATGTAGGCCTACATGCACATTTCTAGGCACACGGTGGCAGTGTAATCCGAATGCACATATTATGGTCGATTAATTGTACTGGACATATATCTCGTTGAAAAATAGACACAGTTACTAAATATTAACTACTATTTGACATTTTTATAATGGAAAGTAACTACAAGAACATCGACACATTGAAAATGCAAATTTCCAATTATTCACGATACACGATATATCTACATTGTATACGGTAGCTCTACATACATGTACTAGTATCAGTATTCTTCTACATAACAGTAGTCTTACCATTGTACTATTTATAAAACTTTAGCACCCCATATATGTAAATCCAATTTTAAACTGATTTGAGGATGAGTAGGCTTATAAGCCCTTTAGCTGCTGATATACATCACTGATGTACATGTATCCTATATTAGATCTGTTGTCAATGAGTAAACGATAATATTAATTACAAGACAGAATGACAGCACTCACCTTGGGAGACAGTCCACGCCACTAAAGCCACTATAATATCATTCATCGTGAACACAGGAGTGTTTAATTGTTAAACAGCGACCTCTGTAGCAGAAAGAGTTGAAATAAAGATACTGAGGTATCGGGGAGGCTTTCTGTCATTTTGCCCGGGGCGTATCGGCCAATCAGCTTCCAGGGACCGAGTGCGGCACTGTACAAACGTGGAACCTTCAACGTCATGAACGTAGTAGGCTACTATAGTCACATTTAACTACTAGTATATGCATTATACTATAATGCTTATACTAGTAGTTAAATGTGATTATAATTTATAGTACTATCGGCGGAGAGGAAGTAACATGACAGATTACTATACGATTACTCAAATTTGAAAAAGCTCTTATTCACTGATCATTGCTTATTTTCACATACAGGCTAGGTCTACATAATTATAAGTAGCACTTTTAGTTGTTTTTTTTTCTCTCTAGAACCCACAATCATGTTGTTGTTGCAATGTGTAGGCCTACTCTCTCGCGCGTGAAATCAAGAAATTATAATTATAACGGACTCTGTAAATGATACCTATACTCTACATGCATTTTCACATTCATCAATATAACGTGGATTACCAACCCCGATAAGACTCCCGTTACAAACATTATGTAAGCCTACTACAGCAATATAGGCCTAGAAGTATTCGTTTTAGCCTATTTCAGAACTATAGAATTGGTTGTATCCTTATCCGTACCCTCCAGGACGACACATACTTAGTGGGTATTCTAGCCAATTGCATGTATCCGTACTGGAGGGTACAGCGTAGAAACCAGGATTATCCATGAACATCCTACATTTCTTAGTTGCTGTCAACAAGTCGTCACGTGTAATAGTTTTACTGCCTTTCCATTCTTGAAATATTGTCATCGGTAGGCTCCTGTAAAGACTTACTACACACATGCCAAGGGTGTGTATGCGAACTGGGGATGATTAGTGGATATGCGACAGTATACGTTTTCAAAATCTTCTCGGGAGTCGGGAGTCGCAATATTGGTCCATACTAAACTCAGAATATATATGTTCTGTATGTGTGCAGTGTTCATGTACATGGTTCCAGAATATCGTACAAATTAATGAAACACTTATTTTGTAAGGGAATATAGACAAACATCATTTCTCCCATTGACCCAGTGCTGTGAAACATAACTCAAACCAAATACAAGTTTGTTTGAAGGAATACCGGTAGGGGCCTATTCTCGAAACGTACTTACGAATTTCTTAGCCTAAGAACAGTTCGTAGCCATACTACAAGACTCGCTAAGATTGTTTTACGATCGTAAGAACGTTTCAAGAATAGGCCCCCTGTCCCTGGGGGTAACAAAAACTGTGTTTTTTAGTACGATTCATATATCCCCATACCCAATTTGAGTTATCCGAAATCATACTAAAAATAAAAGGTTTAGTAATCATGTAGTCATATCTGTTTTGCTTTCAGCGCTTACTCTAGCCTGGAGACTTTTGATTTCATACTCAAATATTATATGAGGATTTGTGAACAAAACTGAGTTGAGTATGAAATCTTACTAAAGAAATGTGTAATCTCAGGGCCTGATTACATGTACAAAGATGAGTTGACGTAGGACACATTTCAGTGACACGTAGGTCTCCATATGGTGGCATTTTGACCATTGCTGTGTATGTGTGTATGTGTGTGTGCGTTTTCATTGCTCAGATCAGTTTACAGTTCAAGGGATGTGGTAATGAGATTACAATTTCAAACAAGCTGCACTGTGCTTGTCCTTTCAAGCTCCCCAACTAATTGGACCTGTGGTGTGACTATCGGATTAGACGTAGCGACGATATGAAGCAGAACTATAGGTGAGTGAGTGAATATGGAGTTTAACGTCGCTGCAGGATTCTTTCAACCATTTGCGACTATGGGAAACAATACAGAAAAAAGCCGCGATATCGGAGCAAGAGCAGAACTATAGGAGCTGTATGCAGAAAGACATTCACGACAAGATAAGTAGATTGGCCGCCTTTTCCATTCTGCATACAGCTCCTATAGTTCCGCTCTGGCTCCAATATATCGC
>JAUTBZ010119644.1:0-16286 GCA_032361785.1 Lepetodrilus galriftensis
ATGCGACCTATCCCATTTTGAAAACGCACAGTACCAGAAACACACTTCAGGGCTCTAGACTAACATTCTTAGTTACTTGCCCGCAGAGCAAGTCAGGGCAAGTAGCAAAGGCATCAAAGGTGCAAAGTGTTAAAAAGTACGTTGCCCGCAGTGCCACTTAACTGGCCCCTGTACGTCGGGCATATGTTAGTCCAGAGCCCTGCACTTATTTATTTATTTGGGCCTAACAACACTGCAACGGTGCACACAGCAAATCATTACTCCAATCATTGCTAACATACACACAAATGTAGATAACACAGGCATAAAACAACGCAATAAAATTGTTCTTAAATTTCAGAAATTAACCAACAAGATCTCAACTGGTCCCCTTGCCGAAATTTGGAAGAAATACACATATAGAAAATCAACTACCATGCAATTATGTGTCTAAAATACATTTTACACATTCCATCACGGAATCTCACAAAATTCACACATACCACGGAACTAGATTCTGAAGGCTGAAAAAGATTGGAAAATAAAGGTTGTGTTTGGAATTAATACGGAAATCAAGTGATACGAAAACTCGCTGAACGTGAACATATATGTGGCTAAAAGAATTGTGATCTAGAAAAAAATATATTCAAATTTTTAAATGAAAACAAACATGTAGATAATAAAAAGAAAAAACATTCCAAAAAAAATTAGAAATGGACTTATTTATCATATAAATTATAACGTTTATAACAAAAAGTACACTACAAAACTAAAAAAAGTGCACATTTTCACACTTGCAAGCCACATTAAACTTGAAGGCTGTAAAGTACTATTGAAAATATATTGTCTTATCAACCACATCTATAATAAGGTATCGAATACTACTACATCTACTATTCACACGACAAAAAGTGAGGCTCACCCTAGCTGTGGGCTTGGCTGCGGGCCTGACTACTGGCTTCGGCTCGTTGGTCTTGGCGGTGGCAGCAGGTGGCGCCGCTGCTCCTCCCCCTCGCGGCTGACCCGCCGCGTTCAAAAGAACGGCTTTCTGGCAGTTCTCTTGAATCTGCGGCAGAAAGCACTCTCAGCATTAGGGGCGAGTGAGTGAATTATTGTTTTACGTCACAGTGGGAATCTCGGCATTAGGACAAACGCAGGTTCGGATTCAGTGTCCCTGACATACATTGTAGCTACTCGAGGCATTGTGACATGTCAATAACACTTTTATAATAAGCTTCAAATTAGCGTCTCAATGGGTTAGGCGCATAATATATATGCTTATTATTACTAAAATTATTACTGTTATTATTGTATTATTTTATTTATTACTGATTTGTTTCTTAATGTAATTGCGGGTATCTTTCATGCATGTGCCAGGATACTAGTTACTAAAACGTTCTTTTGACACTTGTGATAATCCGCGACCCTAGATTACGAAACGTTATTGCGTACGATTTCACGCTCAAACCAATTTTGTTCACATATCCAGAGATAAAATTTGAACTTGAGCACAAGTGGCTGAGATTATAGAGTTGAGCGGGAATTTTTAACCCATTTGCGATGAGATCATACGTGAAAGATTTCGAAACCAGACACAGACACCCCCAACATTCACCTTCTGCATCTTGATGCTGTCGACGTCGGTCAGATACGACGCAATGTTCTTCTCGGAGACGACCTTCATAGCGGTGCCAAGTGCCTGGAATGCTGCCTCTCGGACGTCTGGCGTGGTGTCGTTGACGGCCTGGAACATAGGTCAGAGGTCATCAGAGGTCAATTTGATTTTTGCCAGTTGGAATTGTGGTTTGGAACTGCTTTCAATGTCATTTCACATATCATATTTTTACTTTCTTTTTCATTTTTATTAAAATTTGGGTTTAGAGCAGCTTTCAAGATTATTTCTCTTTTATCACGGCTTGTCAGTTTAGGGCAGGAGGAAACCTGTAACACCCGTAGCACTGAATGTTGCAGTAAACCTGCGAGCACCGGCTGGTACTGACAAGACCAAGGATGATAACTGCATTGCCACAGTACAGGCAGTTCATCCTATCACATAAAAAAAAGGAACTTTCGCGAACATTGATGCGAGATGAGATTTGAACCCAGGACCTTTGGCTCTGAAGTCTAAACATTCTACCATTGCGCTACCACTCGCCCATACACAGTCCCTACTCTGGCCCTACTCTGACCACAACGCTGGTCCTACTCTGACCACAACGCTGGCCCTACTAAGACCACAATGCTGGCCCTACTGGACGTACTTTCAGCAGACTGGCGCAGTAGTTCTTGAGCAGCTTCTTGGGCAGCGTGGACACTGTGCTCTTGGCAAAGCATCGCGCCAGAAACAGCGCAGTCTCGGCTCGGATCGAAGGGTTCTTGTTGTCCAGCCCTGCCACGCAGTCTTCCATTATTGTGTCCAGGTTGGTCTGCAATGTAAAGCACGGGGGGGAAATTACTTTGACCGTCGACACGTGAATACGCTTAGAACTGGGCTGCGTTCAGGATGCAACACTTTTCTCTACAAACTGCTACATAACACTACTGGAGTCGTTCAGCCAACGCATGGGAGTACTATGTAACGAAACTCAAGTCTGGGTTTTCCTATTATTTCATACAAAACACTACAAAGCATGAAAGGAACGGACTGCACGCATATGCAAACCGATTTCCTGCTATTTTCCTACGAAATCGTTCAGCCACAATACTTTTGCGTAGTGTAGTGGTAAGTAGTGCAACCTGAACGCAGCCTCTTTCCAGATTTGTCTGCAATGCAAGGCAGAAGGAAATTACAGTAGACCTCGGATATTCCGGCCTCGGATAAATCGGACCCCGTATATAACGGACTGAACCTGAAGTCCCAGGTCCCGTCTAACGCTAATTGCGGCATATGTGTGTAACGGACTTCGCATATAACGGACAGAAATAGCCGGTCCCAATGAGTCCGTTATATGCAAGGTCTACTGTACTTCCACCTTTGACACATGAAGGCCTGTAACGTATTGTTAACACAGTGTGAACACTAGGCCGTCTCAACTCCCTGGGCAAAACACATAATTGCGTACATACCGATACATAGGCTGCATCAATAGCATCTCGCAGAACAGCGACCACTGTGGGCTTCTTTTCCTTGAACTTCTCAATAACCGTCGACACAGTCTGGAAATATTTACCGAACGATATTTATCGCTTTAACTTTTGCCGTACACCAGAGAAACATTAAACATGTCTACACAAAAGATGCAAATAGTTGGTATTGTGGCATTCTCAGAAGAAACCATTTTTTTCATATTATTAACAATATTTTCAGTATTACGCAAGTTTGAATGTTTTGTTGAACGAATCCAACTAAAGTTAATTTACGTCAACAGATAGAAATGCAATCGTAACTTCACAGACACGTGTCTTCCAATATATGGAAAATAAATGAGCGATTTTATAATTTTCTTTCGATTTAGATAAAAGCCTGGCATACCTGATGTGAGTACGGCTGGTATTTCTTCCTAAGGCCCTTGGCGAGACCGGCTATACATTTGCCAGCAATACCCACCAGCAGCACGTTGGAGTCCTTGGTCAGCACCTGCAGTGAACAAACAACACTACTTTTATTCCCAAACATGTATAAAAAAAATTATATATTTATTTTGTAATTTTTTTTTAATGAATTACCGTAATAAAATTAATGAATGTTTTACGTCGCAGCAGGAATATATCACCCAGGGTTTCTCCGAATGCGCAATCCTGCGTCCCATACGTAAAAATTGCAAGTTTGTACGCACTTTATTAATAAAAATTGTTGATAAGTATATCAACATGCGTCCCTGGGACTCTCAAAAATTGAAACCTAAGTGGAACCATGCTCACCCATAGTTGACGTCAAAACAAAGAAACAAACAAACAAATAAATAAATAAATTGGTTTCATGAATACAATGAGTGAGTGAATATGGAGTTTAACGTCGCTGCGGGAATCTTTCACCCATTTGCAACGTCATGAATACAAACTTGCCACCTGAATTATGTTTGCCTAGCAAGATATTGTTTGTCAGACATTTACCACGTGGCTAAAATAAAATCATACCAATGATAAGCATTTCTGTATTGATTGGCTGATGGGTGATCGCTACCCATGAGACTAACAGCGCACAATACGGTATCTTCACGAATGCTGAACACTGTAGCAATTTCCATATTGTAAAAGTTAATGCACGAATGATAAAACTGCTGCAGAAAGCAGTCTAGCAACAGACGATTCTGATTTCAGCAGAATACAAATAACTAGTGAATGATGCGGCGGGAATCGACACCCACCTTTAGCAGTGCTCGGACAAAATTGCCATAGTCTCCGTTCTCGATCTTGGGCGAGTCCGTGAGTTTCTGCGCCGCCTCCAGCGCTTCTCGTCTCTCCTGCCACTTCTTAGCCTCCTGAAAAACACCAACGGACAAACATTAGGGCTGCTTTATTGGTGGTTTTTTAGCTGGCTAGCCGATTTTTCTGGTTTCGAGAGTATGTCACGTGGTCGGCCGCTGGCAAATAACACAACCAATCAGACCTGAGATAATAATCCAGGGGGGCCTATTCTCAAAACATTCTTACGAACTTCTTAGCTAAGAACAGTTCGTAGTCATACTATAAGAATCGTTAAGAACTGTTCTCGGGCCAAGAAGTTTGTAAGAACGTTGCGACAATAGACCCCCAGGAATTCTTGCATTTGGAGTTGAACATGAGAAAACTTAAAGGTATCTACCGTAGTGACAGTGTCAGTGTGTAATGTCAGTGTGTAATGTCAGTGTGTAATTGTAATGTCAGTGTGTAATGTCAGTGTGTAATGTCAGTGGAAATCTTACACACATTTACAACGAAGGATGCCGACTGCATCTCACGGAGACTTTAACTGGATATGTTCGGCATACACTTACAATCTGGTCAAAGAAGTCTTTGGGGAGTTTTGCGATCACGTCGACCGCTTCCATCAGTTCGTACGGATCAATTTCTTCTGCTTCGCCTGCGTCTCCTGCACCTGAGTAAGTAAACGGACGTGGAATCGTGTCTTAACATTTCAAACCATGCCTTAAAACATCACAATTTCAGGTCTTTCATTTGCGAAAGATTTTCGAGAGCATCCACCACTGCACTACTACAGTGAGTGAATTATTGTTTCACGTCACAGCGGGAATATTTCACCCGCCCGTGACAAAGTATTATTACAACTACAACTCAGATACATCCTTTCATTTCACAACAAGATTTTGACCACCAATACCTGTTGCATATTTAGCTACATTTATCCTTGCACATCATGAAATACATCGGATCACTATTATTATTTTTATTAATTATTATTATAATATTTTTTTTTAAATTATTATTATTATTATCATCATTATCATTATCATTATCATTATTATTATTATTATTATTATTATTAAAAATTAAAATAGAAAATTAAAAAAAAAACACTTTACAAATATTTTGGAAGTACGACCCAGAATAAAAAAGCAATTTTAATAAATGGGGGATAACTCTCACCGCCAGGGTCGCCTCCAGCAGCTGCAGATGCCGCTTGTTCTTCGATCTTCGCCTTCAGGTCCTGCTGTGACTTAAGGAAACGAGACTGAATCGGTTTCCCGCTCGGCAACTTCTCGAATTCTGCTTCCAGTTCTTGAACCTGAACAGAAAGTACGCAACTCTAGTTTTTTGTTTGTTTGCTTTTTATTAGGGATTAGAGTCGATTTCAAGATTCGTTCACTTATATCACTTGTCAGTTTAGGGCAGGAGGAAACCCGCAACAATCAAAGCACTGGTACTGACAGACCAAGGATGATAACTGCATTGCCACTCTACAGACAGCGCATCCTATCAATATCGCGCCAGAAATGTAACTTTCGCGACCATTGATGCCGGACCCCCGGATCAGGATTTGAACTCCGAAAGTCTAAATGTTCTACTACTGCCCTACCACCTGCTTCCTACACTTACCTGTACGGGCTTCAAGTGGGACATGTGAGGTTTGACACATTTCACGTTTGACAGGATTTGAACTGAATTCGAACCGAAAATTTTAACCGAAAATTTGAACCGAAAATCTAAATGTTCTACCACCTGCTTCCTACACTTACCTGTACGGGCTTGAAGTGGGACATCTGGGGCTTGAGGGCCACTCCTATCCAGCGGTACAGCTCGATGACGAACTGCTTGGTTTCCTCCCGCACATTCTTGTCTCGGTCCTCCAGCAACTTTGGCAGCACCTTCAGGCACGGCTTTATAGGCATCACCTTCGAGCCGAAGTCCCTGGAGGTTGCAAAAATTGTCAACATTAGCTTCCTTGTGAAATGGAAAATAAAACCTACATTTTGCCACAAAAGGAATAATATACCTCAGGGCTCTGGATTAACATATGCCCAACGTACAGGGGCAAGTTAAATTGCACTCCGGGCAACCTACTTTTTAATATTATGCACCTTTGATGCCTATGTTACTTGCCTTGACTTGCTATGACTTGTTAGTCTAGAGCCCTGTACCTAATTTCCTAAACTAACATGGATTGGTTTTGGGGGTGAGTGAATTATTGTTTTACGGCACAGCAAGAATCTTTCACCCATACATGACGATCTTTTTTTTTTGGAGGGGGAGGGGGGGGATCAAAGATTTAATTTACTAAATGTTTTCTTAAATTAAATAAATACATTTGTTGTTGTTCCTTTAAAATACTACTTTATTCTTTGGCATTTGACATGGTTTGAGTTTTCGGTAAATTACCTTAGCGCTATTGTGAGCAGCTGGATGCATCCGACAACTATTTTAGGCTGTTTATTGTCAAGTCCAGAAAGGAGTTGTTCCTGAAACAGAAATAAAACCAAATTTGTCTTTGTTATGCGAGTGTGTTGGCCTCCATGACCTCACTGCTGAATTCATCACTTTTCTATGCTGCATCTACAGCATGGAAAGGGTTAATGTATTTGAAACACAGAAAGACAATGAAATTGACCATACATTCAATATGCCTGTCCAAAATGACAACAAGAATGATACAGAAACAGAATAAATGGATAATACTTTCAACATGTCTCCGAAAAACTACAAGAAGAAAGATACAGAAATACAATAAATGCCTCCCAAAAGGAAGAGAAGAAAAATACAGAAACACAATATATGGATAATGCTTTGAACATGCATCTGAAAATCTACAAGAAGAAAGATACAGAAACACAATAATATATGGATAATGCCTCCTCAAAATGACAAGAAAGATACAGAAACACAAAATGCCTCCTCAAAACGATGACAAGAAAGATACAACAACACAAAATAAATAATATTTTCCAAAAGCTTCCTCAAACTGACAAGAAATATATGCCGAGTTATCTCCCCCTGGATATGGCAACAGTACCTTTTTTCATAGATTTATTTGTAATTGGGGTTTGGAGTCTGAAAAATTACAAGAAAGATACAATAAATGTGTCCCCAAAATGACAATAAGATATATAAACACAATAAAATTAACAATACTTTCAACATGCCTCCACAAAATGACAGGAGATATAATATGTTGAGAGTTATCTCCCCTGGATATGTCGACAGTACCTGAACAACATCCTGTTTCTCGATTTCGATATACATCATGATGATCTCGAAGCCCTTCTCTTTGGTCTTGGTCTTGCTGGCATTGAGACACTTTGTGATCACACCGCTCACTACGTCGGTTGCCGTCCTGAAAAAAAATCAAAAAGTCGATATTGATGAAACCTTTTTTTTTCCAGACGAATTCCCTCAATAATGACTGCATCCACACAAATGGCAACAGATAATTGTGATGTCAACTGACACCAAGCCGCAATACGATTAAATTAACAATTCAAACTGACAAAAATAATATGTATTAATACATTGAAATTTCAGATGAATTGCAATGGATCCTCCGACAGAAAAAAATCCAAATGTTATTATTCGACATTTGACACCCACAACAATTATTTTTATTAAATACCTCTACATATGGAAGTCTCATATGATTGCATTGGATTCTCTGACAAACAAAAATAAATTTTATTCATTTGACATTTGACCCCCAACATTTGACCCTACTGACCTTCCTGCGACGTGGGCGTTCTCCACAAACTGAAGCACGGCATCCAGAGCTTTCTCCTGGGCGATGGCGTTGCCGTCGGTGACAAACTTCTTCATCATCCCCGCGTACTTGTTGAACTCGGGGCTCTTCTCGTCGTCCAGACGCTGGAACAGCTTGGTGCACTCCTCGTACCCAGCAACGCGGGCCTTCCATAGCTGAAAGTGAAAGTGAAAGTAGACAGTGTTCAAAATAAGTCCGTCCACACAGTCACAATGGGTTATTTTCAGTGAGGACTGGTAGAGTTATAGCCTTGCATGCCCGCATGTTACAGTGGGTTTTTTTTAAGGTGAGTACTAGGGGTGCCACGATTCGCCCATCTCGCGATACGATACGCATCATGATACCAGGCTCACGATACGATACGTATCGCGATTAAATTTTAAAGAACTTTTGGGAAGATTTTCAGTAATTATGTTGTATGAAGGTCATTGTTATTTCTTAAAATACTGTATCCAGCACAAATAAGTCAGTCATGAAGAGAAGATTTGAAAGCAATATGTTTTGTTAATAAAACACTTAAAATCCTTGTGAAAAATACTGAAATCTAACTTTGAACTCAATAAAAGCAGAAATAACCTGGAAATAAATCAGGATTATTATGAAAACAAATGGCACTTTGAACATGTCTTAGGGGTTCAATTTGGCACATACTGTAAATCATGAAATTAATGTGAGCAGAATATTAATGCGAAAAATTTGACCGCCGTATATTCGCATTTAAGGTAAGACTGGTGAACAAACATGAATGGAGACAAGGCCGTTCGCATTTTATTGGTGTCGCATTTACATCTAAAATCTAGAGGTCGCATTAAATTAGTGACGCATTAATTTCATGATTTACAGTAAGTAGCCACTACTAAGTAGCCACTACTATTTTTATAATATTATTGGTGTAAAATTAAACTGTTCATGCCGCTACCTTGTGACCGCATTTATCCTCCGTGGACAATTTCATCCACTCACTATCGTCCCCCATCTTGTGTTACTGAAACAAAAAGAGTTAATTTGATAACCAAACTGTGGCAGTCACCAGTGAAGACAATATACGTTTTAGCAACTATCTCGCTAATTATAAAATACTCAACATATTGGTGAGAAAGAAAAGAAATCACAATATCAGGGTTCGCAATTAACATTCGCCAGGGCCATTTCTCCCAATGCTAATGGTATCCTAAGGGCGAGTAGGAATTCATGTCTTTTGTAAACCATTGTTATTTGTATATAGTTATTCGGGCGAGTACATTTTAAAGTTAGTTATTATCCCTGCAATATTCTATTGAGACAAGCTCGGAAGCAGTTTGGACGTCATTCACGTCATAGTAGAAGCTGCGTCATCGTTTGCATCACAATGGAACAACATCAGTCATATAGACTGGGTTTTGTGTTCTATTTGTGCTGATTCTGAACTTTAATGCAGTTACTTCGGTTTGTAAGCAACATTTCAAAAGTACCATCATCTATGGGAGTGACCCAAGAAGATTTTGTTCATTGAAATACACAATGTTTTGGGGTCATATCAACTAATCAGATTGCTGGAATCATTGTATGTGTATTTATTTGATCATGTTGATGTAGTGTAAATATTTCATTATGAGACAAACATGTCAACAATGACAAAGGCATTCAAACTTGATATAAATGTGGATCCTTAGTAATAGAAACAAATAGCAATGACATTAAACAGGATTATGCCATTCAATAGTTGTATAACACGCATTTGCTAGGGCAGAATGATTATCAACGTGCATAACAAAATATTTACTAGAATTTCTAGAGGAAATATAATGTGACGTCTGGTTATGAATCGCCGTTCGGAACGTACTAAATAATGCGAATCTAAAGAAAGTGAGCATTCCACACAATGCATATGTGCGTTGGTTATATCGTAAAACCATTTAAGCTACATATGTCATACCCAAAGTAAATAAATGTCGTCGTTCAAACAGCTAAATAATCTTGACTCAGTCATCAGTCCATTTTGAAAAGTGGATTGAACGAATTTTGGATTGGTCAAACTTAGTAATACATATTTCAAACTAATATTATTTCAAACTATAATATAAAAATTGAAAGCGTAAAACTAGAAATAACTTGTTATTATTATTGTATATAAATAAGTATTATATGAATATCTTAAAAGTATATTTTATATTATCCTACATTATTAGTAATAACTAATTTTAACGTACTGCTTTACTTAAAGTTTAAATGTTTGAAATTAGTTTTCCTAAAGCAGTTTTTGTGATATGTCCAAAGGGAAGTAACTCTGCAACCTAGAAGGATGTTTTTACTCGGAATGTTTTCCTAAGTTTTGCTCGATTTTAATAATTTACTAAGAAAATAATATACTAAGCGTGCTGTGGCAAGTTTGCACTCTTTAAGATGATGTTGTCAATATGATTGTCTTGAGGGATGATTAGATGTCTTCCAAGATAGTCGCATGCAGTTGACAGCTCAGCTGTTGACTTGACCACGTGTGTTTCACTGAAACTTTCAGACGCTGACATTTATTTGAGACTAAACGGGGTGTCGATCTCGTATAAATAGCTCCAACATGTCTGGCTGTACTTTTAAATCAGCCAAAGAATTTATAAACGATCCATTCTCGTGCTACAAGTTCTTGACAAGCGTCCGAAATATTTGCCTGCCTCCCCGCTATCTGGGAAACGTAGCTCACGGGATCAGAGATCAGCTTGACACAGAAGTTAATTTTTACTGTCCAGAGTAAGTTTACCCACACACTTTTATCGTAATGCGTGAATGTATGGTGTTTCGTTCATGTTAAGTGTGGCCCAAGTCATTACTCCCCCTAATCACGCCCCGAACAATCTGCCCCAAGTCCATGACAATTTCGCCCAAACCAATCTTGCGCCCCAACATATTTTTTTCCATCGTCGTTTTTACTCTCAACATAATTTGTAGCGCATTGTTTTCGCCTCAATACTTTTTGCGGTCAAATATGTTCCTATGTAAATATGACACTAGTTTCTATTTGTATTTAAATTGTAACCCTGATCAATGGCCTTAACCTTCACCACGTTAATTTCTGATCATGTAGAAAAATTTTAAGTAATATTAGGTATGGGGCAAAACATATATCAAGTAACAGAATATTGTAAGTAATATTATATGAGGCATTAGGGCTGTTTGTTTTGCCACAAATCGGCATCCGCTTGACACCGGTAACCCTGCAAACACGCTCAATTTCTTAGCCAACAAGCTGTGTGTTAGCCGGTCTTTCGATAGCGGCAAAGCAGGCGCATGCCGGCAGCTGAGAATGTGAAATTACGGGGCAATTCGAGCATGTTTGTGGGGTTCTATACCAGGGTTACCAGGGTTAATCGGCTGCCAATTTGGAGTCAGCCTGTGGCAAAACGAACAGCCCTAAGAATTACATCCATCAAAAATGAAGATTGGGCGAAAATCCACCTTAAAAGAATTGGTTGGGGCGAAAGTATACATATCAATAATTTTAGGTAGAGTGAAAAATTTACAAGTAGGGGCGTAATGACTTTCAAGGAGTGAAACATCTGCCACCCGTGTGCATAGACTTTTATGTGTAAAAAGGCAGATGTTAGCGCAGTGGTAGAACATTGGACTTCAGAGCTAAAGGTTCAAAACCCATCCCAGTATCAATGTTCGTGAAAATTACATTTCTGACATGATATTGATAGGTTGCGCTATGCATATATCATCCTTGTCCGTCAGTATCGGCTGGTGCTCGCAGGTTTACTCCAACATTCAGCGTTATGGATGTTGCGGATTTCCTCCTGCCCTAAACTGACAAGTCGTGATGTAAGTGAAAGAATCTTGAAAACGACTCTAAACCCCAATTCAAACACGCAAAAACAAAAAAACAAAAAACAGTAAGAGGTATGTCCATATTATAACATTGGTGTAATTTTGACCACACTGTTGTCAATTATGTTGTAGTTTGGAGAGTGTGGTCGTCGGCTATGACAACGTCAAGTTGCTGCAGTCAATTGGATCCATAATGGATGACTCACCTTTTCTACATTTCCGAATGCAGGCCGACTATGTTGTATTTCAACCCACAACTGGCTCTATTCTCAAGGTAACCAGCGTCGATGAAGTATTTTTAAATACTAGATATGTATTTATTTTACGTATAAAATATATTTGACAGCCCAGATGTTTTGAAGCATTTTTGGTCGTCGCCTATGGGTGAAATATTTCCACTGCAATGTAAAACTTTAATTCACTCATTCATTGAAGCATTTTTTAGAGCGATTTCATGCTCGGCTCAAATTTTTAATGATATCAGCTCAAAAATGTTTATATCCTTGAGAGGCCAAATTTCTTATTCTCCTAATTTATTTATTATCGCATGAAACAGCTCTACATCATAGATTTTAAACATTTGTCGATAAAGAGTTGTTGATTTTCTAATAACATGGTTAGAAAGATTATTTTTACAATGACAAGAATTCAAGTTTATGATTTGTTTTGGTTGACCAAAATTTCATTCAAGCATCTCGATTTGTGAAAAATCGTTGCATTTGATGAAAGAATCCCATTGCGAGGTTGTTCACTAAATCGATCGTTAACTTGTTGAAGATGCGTCGTTATTGTATCTACGATGTTTTCTTTCCTCTAGGGCGTGGTTAACAAGGTGAGCAAGGATCACGTGGGATGTCTGGTTCACAGTCGCTTCAACGCCTCCATACACCGCCCGCGTCAAAACCTCAACGGGTGGCGAGGTTCCAAACTCGAGCAGGGCGAGGAGTTCCCGTTTGAAGTCCGCGACATCTACTCCAATAACGCAGTTATCTCCCTTTCAGGGAAGCTGGTAGATCAGATGTAAGTAACATTTGCATAGAATTCTAAAAATTGCTGGCCGGACAGCGTCGGCTGCTGAATTCTGATTGCCGACAAATTTCATAAGATACTATTTGAAAACTATTTCCAAAATAAGCATGGAGACAATAAGTTTAATTGTTAATCTATTCCTAGGTGGATTTTGTTCTGCCCTGTGTATTTATGCCACACGTAGCAGGGCTCCAGGCTAAAGTTCTGAGTTACTTGCCCGCAGAGCAAATCAGAACAACTTGCAAAGGCACCAAAGGTGCTAAATGTTAAAAAATAGGTTGCCCTCAGTGCAATTTAACTTGCCCCTGTACGTCGGGCATATGTTAGTCCAGAGCCCTGCGTAGTGATTAACCCAGTGCTTTAGGTGCTTTGTTGCTGCCTTCTTCTGTAGCCTATGGGTGAGATATTCCCGCCGCGACGTTAAACATTAATTCAATCAAAAATCCTCTGTAGCTAGAATGTGCCCATAATAGATCATGTAAACAGGGCATCTTCTAGTCACAGAACTGCCGCTAGGATAAGGTATAGTTTTGTAAGTGATGTCGCAAACAGTGTCTGATATCTGGCTTGTCTTCAATACAGGGCTGTTGACCTGTATCTGAAGCAGCTTCACTCGCAGGGCGTCGGCCAGTCGCGTAACGGCAGTGCCGTCTCCAGGGCCGGCCACCACGAAATCGAAAACACTGCCTTTGTCGATTCGGACGAAGGGGAGATAACTCTTGAAAATGAGCCCGTGGAGGTGAGACCTAAAAAGAAGCGATGGAGGAAAACGTCTGAGAAAATGGACGAAAGTGTTGATATGACAGACGGTGCTTTTGTAAACATTTCGGATTCTGCGACGACTTGTAAATCAGGATCAAAAAAGGGAAGGAAACGATCGCATGAGAGTATTTCTGCAACTCCAAAGTCTCCTGAGAACGAAAGTGAAAGTACCATGTTGTCTCCGATTCCTGGGAAGAAGAGAAAAGTTGGAAGCAGTTCAGGCACAAAGAAAGAGGACGGAGTATCGTCTGCTAAAAAAGTGAGGTTCGATTCGTCTGTAATTTTTTCGTCGTCAGATTCGCCAAAGATTAAGAAGAAGAAGAAGAAGAAATCTCATGTTGAGTCTTTGGACAGTTCAGACTTCAATAGTTCCTTCAACGATTCATTTTCAAACAGTGACAGTGGACTCCATTCTGAGAAAGAAAAGGTTCCCAAGAAGAAACGGAAATCGCGTGATGAAACATTGGACAGTTCATTTGCATCAGATTTTGACAATTCCATTCACAGTGATTCAGTTTCAGGCAATGGTGATCCATCGCAGGCGAGGGAAAAGAAGAATAAAAAGTCGAAAAAGAAATCGAAAACGGATAGTTGTGACGAGATCGATGTTACAAAGCTGAAACCAAAATCGTGTGATTCATCAATGGACACAAGTGATAAAGAGAAGAAGAAGAAGAAGAAGAAGAAAAAGGAGAAGAAGAGAAGAGACAGTAAGGAAGATTCAGTGGACCTCGGCAATATTTCTTCAGGTTTCAGTAAAATCCTCGCCGGTTTAGATTCTTCCGGGAAAAGCAAGACGAAAAGCAGGAAACAGGAGGACCTCATGGCCATCGTGCTAGCCTTGCAAGGGGAGGTAACTCGAGCCGCCAGTAAGCTGAAGACCGCAACCCCGACAGTCAGCAAGAAACAGAAACGAAAGAAAAAGAAACGAAGAGTGTCGACTTCTCCAGAAAAGGAGAGAAGGATTGAATTAGAAGAAGGAAGTTCCGTGTCTGAAGTGGATTTGTCAGGTGTTAACGGTTTGGTGGAAGAAGGTGATGGAACTGGATGTGAATTGGGCAGTGCTGGAGATGGTTCTTCTGGTGCTGTGAGGAAGAAGAGGAAGAGACATAGTGTTGGTGAGTGTGGCGATGTCGCCCAGACGCACAGTGGTAACAAGAAAAAGAAGTTCAAGAAAAGGGAATCTGTGTGAAGGTTTTTAAATGATATTTTATGAATTGTGGACGTTTTATTATGACACGTTTGTTGAGGAGTTGTATAAATGAATAAATACAATGAGACGAGATGTAGTTACGAAATTGCAGTTATATATAATAAGAAATATAATAAGGGGGTGTGTGTATTGTTCAAGAATACTTTGGATGGAAAATTTGTTAAATTTAATATTTTGAATTTAATTTTGGAAAGTGTATTTCAATGTTGACACATTCATAAATTTACTTAAAATTGAATCTTGATTGGTTTCCACTAGTCTGAAACACTGAGATCTGATGAAGTTCTGTTGTGTTTGTCCTGCGACCATTCTGAATCTAATATACAACTAATCTGTAAAGGCTGATATATATAAAGCAGTATACAGTTAATGCTAAAGAGACTTGCATCTATATTCAGGGTTAGTAACGGAATTTAATTTTGATCTCTGAAGATTTTACGATGATCTTGGTATTTTACAGTTGTGAAAATGAACCAAGATTGAATTTTGATTGTTTAAAACATACAGAGTTTATTTTTATATATTGCTATGTTTAGAAAAAGATGCACCAAATTATTTTGTACTTATTCATAACCAACTAGCGACAGGAAAATACGTCGACTCGAAAATGTAATGAGAATGTAGAAGTGGAAAACTGATTATTTTTTATAGTTGCCATCCTCACAAGTAAATAAGAGTAATAATATATATTAATATTATCTGCTTCTTATTTTTTCATATTAAGTTTATGACAAATTCAATGTAACATGATGTAAGGTAATTGTGTTATTTAAGAAAGTTTGTTAACATGAATTGTTTCTAATTGGTATCAGAATATGATTACAAGTTAGTATGCAACAAACGTTTGTTATCTTATTACAGTATAAATTCACCACTGGTGGAGGAAGATGATATTGTGGTGTCTGTTATTTTTTATTATTTATAGATATTCTCTTCTTTTTTTTTGTGGAGTTTTTAAATGCCGCTTTCAAGAATCTTTCACTTGTTTGTATCCCGGCTCTGAGGAAACATGGCACTAAATGTTGCAGTAAACCTGTGAGCAATCGCTGGTACTGACAGATTAAGGGGGATAACTGCATTGCCAATGTACAAACATTATTGCACAGAAAAGATAACTTTCACAAATATTTATGCCATTATTACCGTAATTTCCCTATTAATTCGGACACTCTAATAGTTCGGACACCTAAATTAATCGCCGAAAATAATTTATTTCCGACCCTAAATATACGAACATGACCATTTTTAAAAAATCGTAATTTTCTAATTATTCGAACACAGTGATTCTTTTCAAAGAATTTTTTTTTTTTATCTGTTTGAGCGTTAGTTTTAATGAGACTGACATTGTTCGTTCCCGACTTGTTCTAAGTGCGTACC
>JAUTBZ010119755.1:0-16285 GCA_032361785.1 Lepetodrilus galriftensis
ATGAAAAGTATATTAGTAACAGGATGTGCAGGTTTTATAGGTTCAAACTTTGTGCCGTATTTTTTAGAAAAGTATCAAGACTATAAAGTTGTAAATCTTGATTTACTCACCTATGCAGGAGACTTAGAAAACCTAAAAGAGATAGAAAACCATAAAAACTATACTTTTATAAAAGGTGATATAAGAGATAGAGAATTAGTTCAAAAGATATTTGATAAACATGATATACAAGGAGTTATACACTTTGCAGCTGAAAGCCATGTAGATAACTCTATCAAAAACCCAGGAGTCTTTATAGAGACAAATGTAAATGGAACATATACTTTAGTAGATGTTGCTAAAAACTACTGGATGGAAAAACCATTTGTTTATAAAGAAGTTTATCAAGATTGTAGATTTCATCATATCAGTACCGATGAAGTTTATGGAACTCTATCGGATGACCCAAAAGATCTTTTTACAGAAACTACATCGTATGCACCAAACTCTCCATATAGTGCCTCTAAAGCATCAAGTGACATGATAGTGAGAAGCTATCATCATACTTTTGGACTAAATACAGTTATAACAAACTGTTCAAATAACTATGGACCAAAACAACATGATGAAAAACTTATACCGACAATTATAAGAAAAGCACTAGCAGGAGAAAATATCCCAATCTACGGAGATGGAAAAAATATACGAGATTGGCTCTATGTACTGGATCATTGTAGAGGAATAGATATAGCTTATCACAAAGGAAAAACAGGAGAGACTTACAATATCGGTGGAAGAAATGAGAGAGATAACCTCTACATCGTAGATAAAATATGTGAGATACTTGATAATAAGGTTCCAAGTGAAAAAAGCTACAAAGAATTTATAACATTTGTAGAAGATAGAGCAGGACATGATAGACGATATGCGATTGATGCTACAAAGATTGAAGAAGAACTTGGCTGGAAAGCAAAAGAAAACTTTGAAAGTGGTATACTTAAGACTATTGAATGGTATCTGGAGAGGATAACACTTGAAGGATAAAATAAAAAATATTATAAATACAGAAGAGAAAAAAAGGATATTATCAAATTTCTTTTCTCTTTCAATATTACAAATATTTACATATATATTGCCGCTTCTTACTCTGCCTTACCTAGTAAGAGTACTTGGTGTCGAAAAATTTGGGCTTATTATGTTTGCCCAATCTTTTATTATGCTTTTTAATATTTTAGTTGATTATGGTTTTAATTTATCTGCCACTAGAGAAGTATCCGTTAATAGAGATTCAAAGGATAAGCTCACAGAGATATTTAGTAGTGTTATAATGATAAAAATTATATTTGTCGGTGTTTCATTTATATTACTTTCTATTATCATATTTACTTTTGAAAAATTTTCACATGACCGAGAATTATATTTATTAACATTTTTAACTGTTATAGGACAAGCAATGTTTCCAATTTGGTATTTTCAAGGTATTGAAAAAATGAAGTATATTACTATAGTAAATATTGTCTCAAAAATAATATTTACAGTATTAATATTTGTTTTTATTCAAAATAAGTCAGATTATATATTAGTTCCTATTTTGAATGGTTTTGGCTTTATTGTTGCTGGCATTATTTCTCTCTATATTGTTATTTATAAATTTCAACAACCTTTTAAAATGAAATCAATTAAATTGCAAGAATATCTTCAAAATGGATACCATGTCTTTTTATCTATAGCATCTTCTACAACTTTATCTGTGTCACCTGTTATTTTTATAGGTATATTTATAGATTATTTTATGGTTGGATATTATTCAGCTTTTGAAAAACTTATTTTTGCGATGAAAAGTTTTTTTTATATAATAAATCAGACTTTTTTTCCAAGGCTTTCAAAGCTATACATAGATAACAAAGATAAGTATTATAGAATATGGAGAAAAATTTCTTTTTATACTATAATTTTTTCAGTAGTATTATTTATATCTTTATTCAGTATTAGTGATACTCTTATAGAATATTATTATGGAAAAATATTTTTAGAGTATAGTGATATTTTCCACATATTATCCTTTACAATAGTTTTATATGCAATAATTAATGCATTAGGGCTTAATGGCTTACTTGTAATGGGGAGGCATAAACAATTATCAATTTCACAAGTTATCCCAGCTATCTTTTTTCTTATAGTTTCTCCATTTGTATTAAAAGTATTTGGTTTATTTATATTCTTATATTTTATAGTTTTTATAGACTTAATAATTATTTTAATAAGAATTTATTTTTTAAGGGAGTTTTACTATGGAAAATCCTAAATTTAATTTTCAACCCATGGTTTTATATTCACATGAAGATGAAGTTCGATATAAGGGGTCATCTGGAGGAGTTATTACTCAATTAGTCAAGTATTTATTTGAAAATAATTTTATAAATAGTGCAATAGGTTTTAAATTTAAAGGCAAGGAGCTTTTCGTACCTTATTTGATTTATAGTTTTAAAGAATATACTCAAAGTGGATCTATATATCATGAGGTTAATATATATAAATATTTAATAGACAACTTAGAGAATATAAAATCTCCTATATTTATAACTTGCTTACCATGTCAAATAGTACCTATTAAAAGGTTGCTAGAAAAACACCATTTAGAGTCATATATTGTTTCTTTAGTATGTTCAGCACAATTAGAAAAGGAAGCAACATATTATTTTTTAGAAAATAATAATATTAATATTAATAATGTGGAGTCTCTAAGATATAGAGGCAATGGATGGCCTTCAGGAATGCAAGTTAAAGCATCTGGAAAAAAGTATTTTTTTCATAATAATACATCTAAATGGATTGATATATTCCATTCACAAATATTTAATCTTAATAAATGCTTTTCATGTAGTGATACGTTTGGTATAAATTCTGATTTATCTATAGCTGATCCATGGCTACAGAGATATATAGATAATGATAAAATAGGCTCTTCTATTGTTATTCCCCATACTAGGAAAGGAGATAAATTAATTAAACAAATGATATCCACTAATGTTTTAATCTCTGTTGAAAAATTATCTCAAGAAGAGGTTCTTTTTTCACAGAAGGGAACATTGATAAAAAAGTATTTTTTTAAAAAATATAAAAAACAATTAAAAGTATTAGTAAAAATAGTTAGAAGTAATTTTTATAAAAAGTATTTTTTTTACTTTAGTAAGTTACATACTTATATATTTTTAAAAATTATTGCTATACTAAAAAAATTAGAAGGAATTAAATGAAGATTTTAATATTAAACCAACACACGTCAAATCATGGTGATGAGGCAGCTGGAAAAGCTTTAATAAAAGGGCTTAGAGACTTCGGGATTACAAATAATGTGGATATATTGTATAATGTAGATAACTTATTAGAGATTGAAAAATTTAAAATTGATAAAAATTTAAAACATTTTGATTCAGGAAATGCAAGCTTTATTGATAAAGTATTGTTAATTTTAACCTTTGTTATGCCATTTAGTATAATAAAACATTTTTATATATTTGGTGATTTTATAAAGTTTGAGTATGATTTAATAAGTAAATATGATAAAATCATTAATGGTCCAGGTGGAGTAAATATTGGTCCATATAAGGATTGGAAGTATATTTGGAGATTATATGTAGCATTAAAATTAAAAAAACCAGTGGCAATGTATTCAATATCATTTGGACCTATACCTGATACTTATATATTTAATAAAATTAGTAAGTATATTCTAAGAAATGTTAAATTTTTATCATTACGAGATAATAAAAGTCAAGCTTATGCAGATGAACTTTCAATAAAGCATATAAAATCAATAGACACAGCATTTTTAAACAACCAAACTCAAGTTGAAATACCTTTATTACTTAAAGAAATTGGAGATAATTATGTCATTGTTGTTCCCAATCAATTAAATAAGTGGCATCCCAATTTTAAACATATTAAAAGTGTTTTATTTGATGAATTATATTTAAATATAATCAATTATTTTTTAGATAAAAAGTTAAAAGTAATTTTACTACCACAGTTATTTGGTATGCAAAATGATAGTAAGTATTTTGAATTATTAAAAGAAAAATCTTTGGCAAAAGATAATATCATTATTGTAGATGATAGTTATTCATCAGATATTCAACAGCAAATTATAAGTAAGGCAAGCTTTCTTGTTGGAGCAAGATATCATACGGTTATATTTTCTGTAAACAATAAGAGACCTTTTTTATCATTAGCTTATGAACATAAAATGACAAATACATTAGAATTACTTGGGTTAGGTAGCAATAATGTCTTAATACAAGATATTGTGGATGGAAAAATAAATATATATAAAATATTAGATAATAAACTTAATAATATAGATTCATCTATATTAGAGATTAAAAAAGGAAGTGATAAAGCAAATCTTATAGCTAAAAATACATTAGAGCGTTTAGTTTATGAATTTTTAGGACTAAAAAATGAGAATGAGTAAAGTTTACATACTTTTATTGAATTATAATGGTTGGCAAGATACTATCGAATGTTTAGAGAGTGTTTTAAAAAGTGACTATAAAAACTATCAAGTTATTGTAGTTGATAATGACTCACCAAATAACTCTATGAGCTATATTATAAATTGGCTGGAAGGGAGAGAAGAAGTTAATTATGATAAAAATTCAAAGTTAAAACACTTAAGTCAACCGTTAGAGCCAAAACCTTTACAGTATGTATATTATACAAAAGAAGAAGCTTTAAATGGGGGTAGTAAAAAAGTAGAAAAAGAATTAACTAATCCCATTATATTGATACAAGCTGGAGAAAATGGTGGTTTTGCAGCTGGAAATAATATAGGTATAAAATATGCACTATCAAAAAATGATTTTGAAAATATATGTTTGCTTAACAATGATACAGTAGTAAACCCTAACTATTTATCTATAATTATAAAAAAAATGAGAAAAAATCATAGTATAGGAATCTGTGCTAGTAAAATCAACTATTATGAAAATAGTAATATCATATGGTCAAATGGTGGAGTTTTTAATAAAATATTTGGACATGTTAAACATATTGATTATAATAAACAAGATAAAGGACAGTATCCAAGTTGTGATATAACTTTTTTAACAGGTTGCATGTGGGTTATGAAAAAAGAGTTATTTTATGATATTGGATTGTTAAACGAAGAATACTTTATGTATGTAGAAGATGTAGAGTATGTACAAAAAGTTTTAAATAATGGGTATACTTTAGCAGTTGAATCAGAAAGTATAATATATCATAAAGTAGGTAGTTCATCTGGAGGTGAAGTTTCGTTGTTTTCATCATATTGGATGATGAGGAATAAAGTTAAATATATTTTGGAAAATCAAAATATATTTTATCAAACTACGAATTTTTTATTTTTAATTGTAACAAGGTTAATTAAATTTCCTATATATGCTCTAAATGGAAATGGAAAAATAATATTTAAGCAATTAGAAGCTATTTTTGATGCATTTCATAGTAAAAAATAGTTATGCAAAATAGTCCATTGAAACTACCGTATAAATATTTATTACAATCAATTATTTTATTTGGACTCGTTATGTTATTACCCTTTCAAGATTTTATACTTAAAAATACTGCATTGAAACAGTTTGGCACAAATATGAGTTTACCTTATATTCTGATTATTTTTTTAGTTTTATCAATGAAGTTTTTTTTTCAAATCAAATTAAAAAAGAAAAACCTAATATTGATTTTGTTTATGTTAGGAAGTAGTTTTATTCTTTTATTGTCATCAGATTTTTATGTAAAAGAAACACCAATGTTACTTAAGCTGGTTAAAAATATCATATTTAACTTACAGCCTCTTGTTGTATTTTACATTTTTTTCTATTTTTATAGAAAAAAATCATCTTTGGTTAATGGATCATTGGCTGCTGCAAGTTTTGTATATTTTCTATTTTTCTGTTATGTGTTGTTATATCAATTTATGGGAGTAAGTTTTGATACTATGAAAATTATACATGCAAATGAAAATTCAAATATGAGGTTTCGACTATTCTCCGAAGAGAGTTCTATAGGGACAACCGTATATATAACCTATGGTATACTTTCCTTGGTATACTTTAAAAATAATTTTCTAAAATTTTTGATTGTTGTCTCTATTTTATGGGGTCTTTTATTATTTCAGTCAAAAGGTGCATTTATTGTGTTCCTCTTTATCTTGGCATATCTATCTATAAACTCAATAAAAGTATTATTATACATTACAATGATACTTTTATTTTTGTTTATTTTTATAGATATAATAGGTATTGTTCAGTCCTTTATTTTAGATAAAAGTGAGGCATTTAGCGAATACTCTTCTTTTAGCACAAGGGTAGGAATGATTATAGCATCAATGATTTCTTTAATACATTACCCATTTGGAACGGGGTTGGGTACTTATATTTCATATTTTGATACAAATATTATTTTAAGTATTGATTTTATGAACAATACATTTCCTAAAATAAATGTAGTTCCTGTAACAGATGAAATTAATGGTTACCTTAGTACGGCAAAGGCATATGGTACAAAAAGTACTTTTTTTAACTATATCATGTATTTTGGATTTATCGGTATATATATTTTTATCAAGTTAGAGTTATTGATATGGAGACAAATAAGTAACTCTAATTTGATACTAAAAACATTATTTTTATATTTAACTATAACGCATATTTTTTTTGTAGATAGTGTTTATTTATACCATTTTTGGTTTGCTTTTGCAATAATGTATTTTTATGATAAAGAATCTTGTAAATGTACTTTAGCATAGTTTATTTTAATGAAGGAACAAAATGAAACATATTTTAATTATAACAAGTGACTTTCCATATCCACCAAACCATGGAGGCAGAGTGGATGTGTATGAAAGAATAAAGATTTTAAAAGATCTTGGATTTAGAATAACTTTAATAGCCACAGTAAAAGAAGATATTGACATAGAATATCAAAAACATATGAAAAACTTATGTAATCAAATAGTTTTGCAACGAAGAAAGAAATCAATTCTGACTTTTTTTAGTTTATTACCTTTTCAAGTTAAAAGTAGACTTGATAATAAAGAGATAAAAAAAATCAAAAAAGGTATAGTTTGTAAAGAATATGATTTTGCGATTTTAGAAGGACATTATATTTTATCGCTTTATGAGCCAATACTAAAGTTTATTACGGTAAATAGAATGTACTTAAGAATCCAAAATGATGAGGAAAAATATTTTTTACAACTAGCAAAATCAACTAATTCATTATTTAAAAAAGTATTTTATCTTATTGAATCCATCAAATTTAAAAGATATGAAAAAGATATAATAGATAGATTAGATATAAATCAATTGCTTCATATTTCATACGATGAGTGTAAATCATACATGCAAATATATCCAAATCTTAAAAATAGTTTTTTATCTGCTTCTATTGATACATTAGAAATAAAAGTATATAAAGAAAAAAATACAAATAGTGTTTTGTTTATTGGCTCATTATTTATGCCCAATAATATGGAAGGGTTAAGGTGGTATTTAAATAATATTCATGAAAAACTATGTAGCGAGATTAATGATTACACACTTATCATCGCTGGAAACACTAGTGGAGTTGATGTACAAAATTTAATTACATATTTTTCTGAGTATAGTTCGGTAATATTTATTGATTCTCCTAAAAATCTTGATGATATCTATGCAAAAAGTAATATTTTTATAAACCCCATGCTTTCTGGTGCGGGAGTAAAACTAAAAACTGTGAATGCAATTAAAAATGGTTTAGCTGTAGTTTCAACAACAATTGGAAATGAAGGTACCGGGTTTATAAATGAAAAAGATATTTTAGTTAGTGATTCCCCTGAAGTATTTCAAAATTATATTAAGAAGCTTTTAGAAGATAAAGAATTAGAAAAAAAACTTATTAGCTCATCTCAAAAAAACTTATTATTAAATTATGATCAAAAGAAAAATTTAAAAAGGATATTTGAATGAAAAAAGCATTAGTGCATGATTGGTTATATGTGTATGGTGGAGCAGAAAAATGTGTAGAAAGTTTTACAAATATATGGGATGATTTTAATGTATATAGTTTGATAGATTATTTAAGTGAGGAAGACCGACAAATTATTTTAAAAGGTAAGCAGGTAAATACCTCTTTTATACAAAAATTGCCGTTTTCAAAGAAAAAGCATAGAAACTATTTACCATTGTTCCCATTGGCAATAGAACAGTTTGATTTGACTGAGTACGATTTGGTTCTGTCTAGTTCATATGCTGTAGCAAAAGGAGTACTTACTAGACCTGACCAGCTTCATATATCTTATGTTTATTCCCCTATCAGATATGCATGGGATTTACATTTTCAATATCTTAGAGAGAGTGGACTTGATAAGGGGATAAAGGGTTGGATCGCAAAGTATTTTTTACATAAAATTAGACTTTGGGATGTCTCTACTGCAAATAGGGCAGATCACTACATCGCAATATCTCACTACATCGCAAAAAGGATAGAAAAGATATATGGGAAAAAAGCCGATGTTATTTATCCTCCTGTAGATACAGAAAATTTTATTATTGGTACTATTACGGAAGACTACTATGTCACATCTTCAAGAATGGTGCCTTATAAAAAGATTGATTTAATAGTTGAAGCATTATCTCTGACAAATCATAAGCTGTTAGTTATAGGAGATGGTCCTGATTATGAAAAGATAAAAGCTAAAGCTGGTCAAAATGTGAAACTATTAGGACATATTCCTTTTTCAGAAATGATAAAAACTGTTCAAAAGGCTAAAGCTTATATATTTGCTGCAGAGGAAGATTTTGGTATAGCTCCTATCGAAGCACAGGCTTGTGGTATACCAGTGATAGCATATGGTAAAGGAGCGACACTAGAAACGATAGTGGGAGGTTTTGCACCGTCTAAAGTAAAAAAAGAAGATACTGGTATCTTCTTTCAAGAACAGACAGTTGATTCTTTACTTGATTCTATTAAATTATTTGAAGAAAATGTCGATATATTTGATAAGAATCTTATACGTAAAAATGCATTGAGATTTAGTAAAAAACGGTTTGAAACAGAATTTGAAGATAAAATAAATTTAATTTATAAGGAGTGGAAGAATAGATGAAAAAAGCAATAGTAACAGGGATAACAGGTCAAGATGGTGCATATTTAGCAGAGTTATTACTAGAGAAGGGATATAAAGTTTATGGGACATATAGAAGAACATCATCTGTAAACTTTTGGAGAATGGAAGAGTTAGGTATTCAAAATAATTCTAACTTAGAGTTGATTGAGTATGATTTAACAGATCAATCAAATAGCATCAGAATGGTAGCTGAAGTGCAGCCAGATGAGATTTACAATCTTGCTGCCCAAAGTTTTGTAGGTGTATCGTTCGACCAGCCTTTAGCAACGGCACATATAACTGGTCTAGGATGTGTACATTTACTTGAAGCTATAAGGATAGTAAATCCGAAGATAAGATATTATCAAGCATCGACATCAGAGATGTTTGGTAAGGTACAAGAAATCCCTCAAACAGAAAAAACACCTTTATATCCTAGAAGTCCGTATGGTGTTGCTAAACTTTATGCTCATTGGATGACTGTTAACTATAGAGAGTCTTATGGTATTTTTGCCAGTAGTGGTATTTTGTTTAATCATGAGTCGCCACTAAGAGGTTTAGAGTTTGTGACTAGAAAGATAACAGATGCAGTAGCTAAGATAAAGCTAGGGAAGCTAGAGTGTCTTGAACTTGGAAATATGGATGCAAAAAGAGACTGGGGCTATGCAAAAGACTATATAGAAGGTATGTATTTGATGCTTCAAGCTGATAATCCAGATACTTATGTATTAGCTACAAATAGAATGGAGACCGTACGGGACTTTGTTATGATGGCATTTAAAGCAGTGGGGATAGAACTAGAGTTTAGTGGTAAAGATGAAAATGAGGTAGCGAAAGATAAATCTACAGGAAACATAGTTGTTAAGGTTAATCCAAAGTTTTATCGACCGTGTGAAGTGGAGCTACTTATAGGAGATCCTAAAAAAGCTAAAAATGATTTAGGTTGGGAGCCAAGAACAACCTTAGAAGAATTATGTGCTATGATGGTTAAGGAAGATTTAAGAAGGAATGAAATTGGATTTAGCTTTTAAGAAAGTTTTGATTTTTGGTATAGATAGTTTTACTGGTAAGCATTTATCAGTATATTTATCAAATGAAGGATTTGAGGTTTTTGGAACATCTTTAGTCGGTAGTCAAGATGGCATTACTTTCGAATGTGATATAACTGATATAGATAATATAAGAGAAATTGTTCAAAAAGTAAGACCTAATTATATCATCAATCTTGCCGCTATATCATTTGTAGGAAGTGAAAATAAAAAACTTTTTTATACAATAAATGTGCTAGGTGTTGAAAATATTTTACTATCATTAACAGAATTAGACTATCTCCCAAAAAAAGTTATTTTAGTTAGTAGTGCCACTATATACGGAAATCAAGAAGAAACTATCTTAGATGAAATGATGACTCCTAATCCTATTAATCATTATGGGGTAAGTAAGCTAGCAATGGAACAAATAGCAAAAACTTATTTTGATAAACTAAATATTATCATTACCCGTCCCTTCAATTACACTGGAGTTGGTCAGGAAGAACATTTTCTTATTCCTAAAATAGTATCACATTTTAAATCAAATAAAAAAATAATTGAATTAGGAAACATAGAGGTTTTTAGAGAGTTTAATGATATTTTATATGTGTGTGAGATATATAAAAGACTTTTAGAAGTAGATAGTAAAAATGAGATAGTCAACATATGTTCAAATCATGTAATAGCTCTAAAAGATGTTATTGAAAAGATGAATGATATTTCGGGATACAAAATTGATATAATAATTAATCCTGAATTTGTTAGAAAAAATGAAATTGTTTCATTGAGTGGCTCTACTCAGAGGCTTTATGACTTAATTGGAGCTGTTAGTCAAAAAGAGTTTAAACAAACACTACTAGATATGTTTAATCAATGAATTGTACTAAAAAGGTAAAATGTTTATAATAAAAGAGAGTAACTATAAATTAGAAAAGTTTTCATTTTCTAATTTTAGAATAATTCAATTATCTGATTTACACCTTGGTTTTTCTACTCCTTTAAATATTATCGAAAAGCTTGTTGATAATATTTTGAATATATCACCAAATTTAGTAGTCATTACAGGAGATTTATTAGAAGGAAATATTTATGAATTAAGATATCAACTAAAAGCATTTAAAAAGTTAACTTCTAAAGTTGATACTTATTTTATTTTAGGAAATCATGACTGTCAATATAACCTAGTCAATGAAGTTTTAGGTATATTAGAAGATTTAGGAATAAAAGTATTGATTAATGAATCTGTGTGGATTGGAAATGAAACGAAAGGATTTAATCTTGCAGGGATAACAGACCATGTTTCAATTAGATATAGTCATAATTATCCTAAAAAATTTATACCAGATATTGAAAAAAGTTTAGAGTCTAGGAAAAATGGATTTTCAACAATCTTACTTTCGCATAGACCGATAAAAAGATATACAGAAAAAAAATACAATGTAGACTTAACCATATCTGGGCATATCCATGGTGGTCAAATTTATCCATTTGGGTATTTAGTATTGCTATTAAAAGAAGATTCTAGAGAAAAACTATATATCAGAACAAAAAAGGTTGACAAAAACCGTTATATTCATGTCAGTAAAGGTCTAGGTTGTACACGGTTGGCATTTAGGTTTTTAGTTCCTAGAGAACTAAATCTTATAACTATAAACCCTATTTAAGAAGCACCTTCTCTTTTTAATACAACTTTTACTGTTTTTAACAATATAGATAAATCACGCCATAAAGACCAATTTAATACATACCATACATCTAGGCTAACTCGCTTGTCAAAAGATAGATTGTTTCTTCCAGACACTTGCCACAAGCCTGTGATACCAGGTTCAGACAGAAGAATGATATCTACATATTTACCCATGTCTTCTTTTTCTTTTGGAAGATATGGTCTTGGTCCTACAAAACCCATCTCTCCTTTTAAAACATTAAATATTTGAGCAAGTTCATCTAGTGATGTTTTTCTAAAAAACTCTCCCATTTTTGTTACTCTTGGATCATAAGTTCTTAGTTTTTTGTATATCCTATACTCTTCTTTTGCATCAGGGTTCTTTTCTAAATAATCTTCCAGCATTTTATCATTGTTCTCATGCATAGTTCTAAATTTTATACATTTAAACTTTTTACCATTGTGTCCTAATCTATCTTGAACATAAAATATAGATCCCTTGGAGTCAAGTTTGATAAGTATACTGATGATAACAATGACGGGTAACAATACAGGTAGCAAAATAATTGCTAAAAGATAATCAAATATTTTTTTCAGACTACGATTTATAATTGTTTTTAAATTATTATTTATTTCCAGCAAAAACATTTGTTTGGAATACATGTGTAAAAGTTTAGAATTTTGCATAGAAAGACCTTTTGTTTCAGGTATGACTAAAACTCTTCTAGTGCATTTTTGTATATCTGCGATGATTTCTGATAGTTTTTCAGCTCCAACACCAAAGATTGCGATAAGTACTATCTCTGTATTGTATTTTTCTGAGGTTTTACAATATTCATCTACATGTGCCAAGATACGATACTCTTTGTTTTTAGTTCTGATTTTTTGATTTATCATTTTCTCATCAGTAGTTATAAAACCATATATCTCATAACCTAAATATTTATTTACTTCCAATGATTCTGCCACTATTATGGCTTTTTCATTATGACCTAAAATAAAAATGGATTTATTCCAAATCTTTAGTTTAAATAGAATTTTTTTTCCATAAAATCTAAATATAGGAAAAATAAATAGTGAAACAATCCAAAAGGTAAGGATAAAAGATCTTGATATCTCTTCTTCCATCTTTAAAAAAGAAACAACACTAAATATAAGTATAGTAGATAGTGTTAAAACTCTAACAATATTTTTCGCATCATCCCAAAAAGGATTTCTTTTTGTATAAAACCCTTCATACAAAAAGATAATAAGATATAAATAAGGAACCCAGTATAAGTGTTGTAATGTATTCAACTCAATGTGTGGTAAACTAAAAAAATCACCTATAAACTCTCTTATAAAATATGCAATAAAAAAAGAACAGTAAAATGAAATCAAGTCTATGCTTATTAAACCTAAGAGACTAAGAACTTTTTTATTAAATTTTTTAATAATATAACCTTTCTATTATTTATAATATTTTAATTTTGTTTAAAATATCATGATTTATTCTACATATTGAAAATATACATCTCTTAGTCTTAGAATATGTTTTTTGATATAGTCACTATTTAGTCTATTTTTATTTAAAAATCTGTCTTCGACATCAAACTCTCTACCCGTTCTTATAGCACTATTTGGCTTTAGTGGGTTCCCCATATTCTCATCTTTAGGTCTCATTACTGTGGTTCTAATTTGATAGTTATAATTGTTTTTACCCTTTATCTGAAGGTATGAGTCAGTTACTTTTCTAGGTGTTAGTGGTATCTCTATACCAATACCTGCATATTTTTCATCTGTTTGTTGGTAAAACATACTTATAGCTACATCTCCAAAATACCTCTTTGTTTTTATTTCAAATCCGTAGTCTTGGTTATAAAACTGTCCATAAGTGTATTTTAGCATGGCATCATATCTGTGATAATAGTAACTATAAGTCCCAAGATAGGTTTTTTTCTCATCAGCTTTAACTTTCCACATAGGTTTATTCCTTTCTACTAGATAGCCATACTTTGCACTAAGTGTATGGTTTCCATAAGCATAAGTCAAACTCTCAAATCCAGCCCAGTTTTTTCCATGTATACCAATACTTGCTATGTTTACAAAGTTTCCAAACACATCACTTCTGTGAAGAAGCAAACTCTTTAGTTCACTTCCATCCTGGTTATGTTGTTTGTATGCCCCATGGTCTTTGTTTAGGTCGTCACTCCAAAGTAGAGGGATATCATACAACAGACCCACATCAAAACCTTTATAAAGGTTCCAATGAAGATAAGTTCTAGCAGATAGTAGATAGTCAAGAACTCCTACCTCTGTACCTATAAAAGTTTTAAGTCCAGGATAGAGTTCAACTCTTGTTTTAAGATAACTACTATTTGCCCCTTTTATTGTCATGTTCATTTTTGTGTCACTTGATACAGCATCAACTTTTATAGAGTTTTTAAAGTCTCTTAGTGTAAAGGGTGACATAGTGTTGATAACATCTTTATACGATTCTAAGTCTCCTGAAACTTCTTTAACTTTTTGGTTACTCCTTTTTATAACAATTTTAAATCTTTTATAAGGAGCATCAAATTTTACAAGATATCCCAATACTACACCTAGCGCGTCTAGTTCGTTGTGGTCTAGTATGTTGTTTTCATAAGCTACATAGATAGTGTTTCCATGGGAGCCTATGTCAATGTTTTCTAGTCCAAAGTTTACTAGTGCATCTTTCAGTATAGTGGGAAATGCTGTTTTTGGTACACCTGTCGGCATAGGTGGGACTGAAGTTTCCACTTCCGATAGTTTTTGATTGTTCATCATTTTTGAGTGGTGGTTGTTTCCTATCGGTACTTTTAAGTTGAGTGCGAAAGCAAATCTTTGTTTATCATCGTTTAGGTTTGACTTTGCTAATAGTGATACATCAAAGTATTTTGAGAGGTTTGCTGGTGTGTTTAGTCTCACTCCTACATGGGTATCTTTTGAGTCATATTCAGCTAGTAGTGTAGCCCAGTCGGTTGCTTTTACTTCAACTCCACCAAAGAAACCATCCATCCTCCATGAGTCCATTGAGTAACCGATACTTCCTCTTAAAAATTTGTATTCTTTACTTGCCACTATATACTTTGCATCATAAAAATCTACTTCTCCTCCTAGATCCTGGATACCTATTGCAACTTTTGGAAGGTAGTCGTTGTAAAATGGGATTTGGTATTTGAAGGATGCAGAGAGATCCCTAATCCTAAATCCACTCCAATGCTTATTTTTTGATTTGTCTTTATATTCAATATTAGCCAATCTTCCACCAAATTCAAAGTTTGGAAAAAATCCAATATTGAGTATATATTGGTCTGCTGTATATTCATCTCTAATATGTAAAATTTGTTTTGGACCATCCACTTGATTTGATATCTGTAGTTCTGCTTTTCCCTCTTCTAATATCTCAGCATTTGGAGTATTTATAATCCCAGTAAAACCTTGAAAACTTTGAGAGTTATAAAAACTATCTGCCTGTAGAAATGCCGTGAGCAGAATGAGTGAATAGAGAGGTTTTTGCATGGAGTACCTTGTTTTATTATTTGATAATACTTTATCATAAGAATTATAATAAAATAATTAAAGATATTTAAGTTTATTATACAATACATTATAGTTTAGTAACGATTTTTGATACAATACTTTTAGAGATTAAAAAAGGCTTTACATGACAAATCAAGAATTAAGAGATTTAGCAGCTAGTAACATATCTGGACTCAAAGAGTTAAGAAAATCTCAAGATATAACTGGTGAACAGATAAGAGAGTTGAGAAAAGCTCAAAGACAAACAGATGAGCAAATGAGAAAAACAGATGAACAGATGAAAAGAACTGACGAGCGACTAGATAGAATTGGAAAACAACTAGGCTCCATAGGAAACAACCAAGGAGATGTAGCTGAAGAGTATTTTCAAAACTCACTTAAAAAAAGGCTGAAAATTGGTAAACTAAAATTTGATTATATGATTTCAAATTATAGAATTGTAGGTAAAGATATAAAAGATGAATACGATATATTGCTAGTTTCTGAAAAAAGAGTAGCTATCATAGAAGTAAAATATAAAGTACATGAAAATGATATAAAAAAATTAGCCAAAAAGATAGAAAACTTGAAAAAGCTACCACAGTATAAAGGCTATAAAATCTATGCAGGAGTTGCTGGTTTTTACATCCCTGAAAATGTTATAAGTTTTGCTCTTGAAGATGGTTACTTTGTACTTCAAAGAAAAGGAAAAGTGATAGAAAACTTTACTAAAGAGCTAAAAGTAGCATAAAGGTATAAAAATAGCCAAAAGAGAATAGTTATCTTTTGGCTAGAACTCTTTAAGAATCGCTAGACTCACTCTTAATAATCTCAACGATTTTCTCTCCAATAATATAATAATTAAAGATATTTATGATTCGCTAATAAACTTAGATGATTGACAATTTTTATATATAATCGTATAATAATCCAAAAGACAACATAGGGATAAAATAT
>JAUTBZ010119866.1:0-16285 GCA_032361785.1 Lepetodrilus galriftensis
TGATATGGTCGTACAACATTCACAGATAAACGAGGACACTGATATGGTCGTACAACATTCACAGCTCTATTCTGTAGACGGCTGCTTCTGTGGGTGGTGGGACTAGTGGGACTAGTGGGACTAGTGGGACTAGTCCTAGTGGGACTAGTACAACCACACAGATGGACGACTACAAAGGTCCGACAGAAAAACTCCGTTCCAAAGGTGGCATTGTCCTTTTATCACGTTCTAGGGTTATATTATTGTGTTGGCGATACGTGGGTGTATATGACTGGGCAAGAGTGAGTGAGTGAATATGGAGTTTAAAGTGGCAGTACTACACTGGGGCCTGGGCAAGACGTACTGGGGCCTGGGCAAGACGTACTGGGGCCTGGGCAAGACGTACTGGGGCCTGGGCAAGACGTATTGGCCAACATGTGTATGGAGTCCAGGAAGACATGTGAGAGTTATCTCCACTTACCTAGGCGGCCATGCTGAGACAGCAAATAATCCGACGGCGATGGTTGCCATGGAAATCTACCGACTGAAAATAATATTATTTATTTACATGTTATATCATTGAATAGACAAGTAGCAGAGTCACCTATAATACTTCCATAGTTATGTCATCATCGTTTAACCCAATACCATCTGTGATGTTTGCTCTAACATTACCCAAACAGGATCGTTATCTGCAGTACCACTTGAACAATAGACAGACAACATACTTACCTACACGGTGTAACTGAAACACTGCAATAAAATGAAAAGAAGGTCATCTAGAGTTATCGTTACTAACAATTATCTGAATGACCGAACACACACACACACACACACACACACACACATACACACACACACACACACACACACACACACACACACACACACACATACAAATACAAATACATGCACTTGATTAAGTTTTTACTGGTCAATCTTCACTAATCAGATGTTAACATCATCTTCAGACAGCACAGATAGCCTCAGACATGGTGAGATCTGGTGATTCCACATGTTTTCCTGGCAACAGCAGTGATTTCCCTTAGGGCTCCCCACTGATGGATGTGCAAGAATTCACTTTCTACAGTCCTTAGTCAGCAGATGTGTTTCACTGTAACTTGACCTGTCTGGGATGAATGATGTATCCTTTTGTGTCTCTCGTGTGCATTAATGAATATTACCAAGCTTTCCAGGATTCAGTTTTGCCCTTTTATATTTCTTGACACATTTTCTGTCCTGCTAGATGTAATACCGTGATGGAATCATGCCAGGTAGGGGAGAAGGGACTTATCATGGTTGCTATGACGATGAATGTATGTCTACCCACGCCAGACTTGATAAAAAAATCTTTAACGGAGACGGGAACATTTTTATAGATTTCAATGCATTTCATATAGATAATTTGATACTTTGGAATTTAGCTTTCGATTGTGAATACTTTACTAGCTGGCTTCAGACTGTCTCCACGGCATCTCGTATGATTGATAACTATTGTAGTTGAGTAGACTGTATACATGTAAACATCTACATGTCTTCGTTAATCATATTCTAATTCTACCTGTGTCACGTCTCGGCAGCAGAATCTTCTGTCATGTCTGTATGTCCATTGAACACGTACATACAGCATCAGGAGATTCCATCTTCTCCATCTTCTCCTCCAGATCACAGTATGTTTGAATTCAATTCTATGAAGTAGCATGTTCAGAGATTGATGACAGGTGTCAATATTGCAAATTGTCAAGGCATTAACCCCTGCCGTGTCATTATTCCAGGCAGCTGATATTTTAAGTCATTTCTGGTTTCATACAGCATAGAGAGAGTTAATTAACACAGTAGCCCATATATTCAGATATTGATATATTCATACACAATGTATACATGTTACAGAGGGCAATCAATCCTTTTGAATCTTGTGTGCAGCAGAGTTCCTTTTTCAAAGTGCTCGATCCATTTCATCAAATACGTTCACTCCCAAGGGGGATTTCTCTCGACTTTCTCGTAGCCGGAAAATCTTGCTGAATTAACCGCAACTCGTGGTGTTTGAGAACCTGCTGCTGATAGTGGTTGGACCCACGTGACACCTTTTGAAGATCCTGGAAAACGGCCAATTATTTAAAAGCCAGCTGATGTGGCCTAGCTTGAGCAACATCGTTAAACACATTAACAGCATCTGGCTTGCCGTGGGGCATGAAAACCTATGGCACCATAATGTTCACTCGATAGAAATTAATTGGCGCCCTGCAGTAGTTTGGAAATGATTTTTCGGTGATTAATTGGCTTGATGGTGCAGTGGTAAAGTGTCTGACAACAAACCTGAAGGTTTGTCTTGGTGTCTAGAGTCTTTTCTATTGGTCGATCGTCGCAAATTGGTGACAGATTTTCGCAGTGACATTAAACTCCATATTCACTCATTCACTATTGGTGGAGAAACGTTTTATGTGCAGGGGTAGATTGTATAGGAATAAGCATCAGAATCAGCCTTGGCTCATTGGTCATACAGTACAACAAAGGTGTAGCAGGTCTTCCTCCCACCATAAACAGACAGCTGCCATACTGATGACACTGTACAAAATACCTAATCACCTCCATTAATCCATGCAAACACAAACATTTCCATTTATTGTGTTAAATCACAAATGTGGTATTTAAGAAATAATATTCGAAAACAACTTTAACAATTCCATTTGTATGTGTCACAAGATGCTCTCTTTACAATAAGCATATCATATTGATCCTGTCCATACAGTGTCATTTCTCTCAATTTAAGAATAATATCTCAAATTTTGTGAATTCATGTATGGTATTTAGTATAAAACTAAAGCAAATCAACAACTATAATCCAATTCAGTGTACATTTTTTGTTCACATTAAACATCCAATTCAGTGTATTTATGGTCAGTAAAATATCCAATTCAGTATATGAATCACGGTGAAAAAGATACCAAATTAATCAGTGTATTTCTGATATCACCAAGTTGCCTGGTAGCCAATCAGTGTGAGTCACAATACATCAGTGTAGGCTGACTTCCTGTCTGAGGATGCCCACATGGCAGAACATTTGCAACATCAGCAGAAAGAGATCTATGCCCCGGAACCTGACCAGGACACAGTCTATTCTCCGGAACCTAATGTGACTTATGGTCTATTCCGCAGACCCGAACCAAATTTCCGACAATCTTATCAATTGGCAATGGCATACGTGACCCAAAATTACCGGTATGAATAAAATATTTTTCTTAACCCTAATCCTAACCACATGAGCCAATCAGATTGCTGGGAATTGGGTCTGGGTCCACATAATAGACCGCAAGCCAGGGTCTGAGGAATAGATCCCACCCCAGCAGATATTGCCACTGATGTGTGTACCTTCATTTTCTAATGGTTTCGTGGATACAATCTATCTGGGAAAATTATCTTTGTGCAGCTGATGGATTTCAGATGTCAGGGGAAACAAATTGATTAATATTGGTGAAAATTGTAACTGCTTCAAGGATGAATAAGTGAATTAACACCCTGATGTTAACTAGATTGTGCACGAAAGTTACCCTGGTAACCATAGACATGATATAATAGCTGCGTGCGCATTACCATTGGATAAGGAACAATTGTAGTTGAATTAGTTTGTATCTATTGTGTTTTTATTTATGACCATCAGGTTGATGTTTAACATAGTGAAGTGTGTTTGAAACACAACAGGAAAATAACCAAATTGTTCAAATTTTCAAATTAATTCACACATTAAAATAAGGTGTATGTTTGCATAAATATGATTATATAATATAATATAAACAATAAAATATATAAAAAATATATAAATTAAAGATATAATATAACATAATTGGCAAGAAATTTGGCTGGTATATCCATTTTTCTTGTCTATTTCTAGTTCTGGAGAACACTATATATTTATGTTCTAAAGACCTCACTGGAAAGAACTTTAATGTGATGCTCATTGATGTTGATGGGACGTCGATATTGGGTCAATTTTGGGTCTGTGAACATCGAGTAGTCAAGTGGTTCGGGTTATTATGCTTTTATGACCAAGTAGATCTCCGGTGGTGTTGTCATCCGATTTTCAAAGAAAATTCTATCTTTCATTTATTTTGAAGATTCTTTACAGTTCGCTCGAAACAACATCAATGTTGTCGGCGTTATTGCGATTGATGGCAGTCTTTGTGCAATCGAGCAATCGGGAAACCTTAAAGATGTTAAAGAGGAGACAGGCTTCGTCTGCTGGGTTGGACCACCAGCCTGTGATATTTCATTTGTAGCTGAAGCAGATTGGCAGGTTGTCCAACAGTTTTTCACCACGATATGCTCAGACTTGTTCAACGCAAGGCTTCCTCCGAGAAGCCCCCGTTCACATCAATATTTCACGTGTTTGGTTAAAAACAGTATGCTGCATCAGCAGAAATTTCCGCTTCATGGAGAAACGCTTTTGTAACAATTCATCGTGACTGGAGATGTTGGAATAATAGAGCTTAAATCTGAACATTTTACATGGAGAAACCTTCTTTGAGGGTTCGTATTGATCAGTTGACAGAAGACTTTATATTTAACCCTCTCCCTACTGGATTAGGCACAGACATTGCTCTTTAGGGCATCACCAGTTGCCTGCAGCAGGGAGAGGGTTAAACATATTGTTAAGTTGTAAGAGGAGATGTCTGGTAATGGACAGCGATTGGCTGCTTTGACCTCGTATTAATATGTTGACCCGTTTGATTCTGAATGGCGGATGTGGGTGGTATATTATTCTGCTCCCATTCTAGGAAACCGTTAAAAAGCTAAGTTAATCCCATCAGAGCGAACTCTCAGGATGCATCCATACCGAATTGGATGAAAACAGAATGCCACGGATTACAATAAGCTAAATTTGAAAAGGCCAAGCAGGGCTATTTCGTAGAATGTCAGGCTGAGCTTAAGTTGAATCGCCAATGGAGGTTCCAGATTTTTCTTCTATGTCACTGCAAGTACAAACCCTTGAGTGGCAATCTGGCGAGATTCACTGAAAGAAAGGTATTGAATTGAGGCATGCTTTGTTACTGTTTGAATGATGTGGCAATTGTGGGAAAGCGTTCAATAGTATAATTTCTAATCATTAACTGTTAATTGAGATTTTCAATTTGTTATACCAAGCAGTACACAAAGGGTTGATCCTGAAGTTAAGTTTGATTGAAGGATAATTTCAACTGGCGTCTGTGTGTGTCTGAGGAAGTAGAATACAGGCACTTTTCCGTGGATCTGCGGAATTATTTGTCCAGGTCGATATATTTGCACTGGATGCAGCTTGGGACCCAGATCATGGGGTTGTTTTCTGCTGAAATCATAATTGTCTGTTGTCATGCCTGGGAATAGCACAGTGATGTTACGTCGGAATACAGAGCTCAATTTAAGTTTGAATCCTGTCCACAACATCAGTAGCTTCTTCAGCCATGTTGAATGTTGAACTCTTGTCAGGAAATTTGGGAGGACTTTAAAATGTGTGCATATTGTACAGTTATCAGCTAGTTTGTATGAAATAACCATGAGTGGCACCATAGTTGTTGCAGGTTATCATCCCTCCATAAACAAATACTGCAATATTGCATTAAAATAAATTCGTGCGCATGGGTCTGTTTTCATTAGTCGTCTTCCTGACTGCCATGCCACCATTTTCTCGATCGTAAAAACATTACCCCACATCATGACACAAATCTGTGAGAAAATCTTTCCTGCAGATTGAATGACACCTCGGATTATGTTGGTGATTTCGGTTGTCAATCTCGCTGCACGTGAATTCTGTCTCTCGGTTCTGTAACAGTTTGGAAGTGCCACGGCAGCATTGTGGATTTGCGTTAAAAGACAGCACGAAGAACGACTGCAAGCGAAATTGCTGGACATCGCTGTATAATATTGGGAATTCCATCCTCCCTGCATTGTCCATCATTTATTCCCGAGTGCCATCAATGGCCACTTTGAGTGACTACATTACGTTGTTCACCTTCTGTTGTCATGTAAGCACGCCACAGCAAGTGATTAATGAGGACAGAGTTCAAAGAACATTCAATTTATTACATTTCTTGTACTTTTCGTTTCATCAGAGATGAATAGAATTAATAGTAAATGTAAAAATCTTGCTAAAATGTGATTGTGTTTTGTAACTGGGTGTGAAATAAGATGCTCCTACTGGTATCAGCCAACAGGATTACTACTTTGGCTGGGTTGGTAGAGCGTTGGACTACCAATCCAGGAACTCTGGTTCGAATCCCAGGATCAGTATGGTCATCTGTTACACTAAATCTCCTTGCTGTATTTAAAAAGGTGACATGCTTATTTGGTTGGAACTCATGGAGTATTAACTGTTATGACTCCACGTTCACACTGCTCACCCCTTCCATGCTGGATCAGCACTGATCAGTTTTCTGTACGACATCTCTGGCTGCCTTCAGCACAGTAAGGGTTAAGCGAAGGTGTTGGACATCTATCACTGTACTGTTGGGAGGCCTGATCGATGGACGTTTTGAATAATTGATCACATTGACACCCACTGCCTCTTGTCATGGTCTTGTAGGGGATGGGGAGGTGGGGATGGTAGCCACTTGGTCTGCAGGATATCCCAGGAGGCTGAGCACTAGCTGAGATTTGGAAGATATCAAGCATTAATGTTTCTTTAATGTTGAAATTGGTATGACTAGTTGAAGTCTTCAGTGTTTGCATATTTCTGCTGCACACATGGAATCTAGGGAAGCTCATTTCACAGTCTGTCCACAACTAGCAGACTGACATGAGATAGCGAGGAATTTTTGATCAATAGACTTCAAAGAGTTTCATGTATCCTTTAGAATCTTTTATGTTTTGTTCATATTAACTGTTAAGTTATTAATTTTAATACAAATAAGAATTTTCATTTTCAACATAAGTATATTTGATAACTATTTTTCCCTTTGATATGTTTCAAAATTGAATTGCATTCTTGATAGGAATCTTGTATCTCATACCACATCACTGAGCAGTGTGGTTTATTAATTATTCCTGAAATCATGTCCATAAATATTCCTGAAATCATGTCCATAAATAATCCTGAAATAAAGTCCATAAATATTGCTGAAATCATTTCCATTGTTCACGATGATCTCTGGAGGATGAAAGACTACACGAGAATTAATTGAAAGCAACGTTCCCAGAACTGATCTCCAGGATCGCTATGTTCCACTCATGTTTCTGCTTGGCAGACTACCACCAACAATGGAGATGAATAACCAGGTACAAACACATTGAATAACTGAAGGCATCGTTAGCGTTCGATTAGATCAGAACGCGAAGTAAGAACGCTCGACAGGCAGACTACAGCGGCAGTTGCATCCGTTCATTGATGTACTGGCCCCGCGACAAGTGGCTATAAATAGCCACCAATGGTAGGGTTCTCTGGTATACTTGAACCCACTGAGGCTAAGAGACTGTGTGACCATGCCTAATTTGCTCCACAATTGGAAGTCAAGTGTCCCAATTCATTGTATATTGGTTTCAGGCTTGTCTGTCCTGGGAATGCCATTGCTATTTGGTTTAATTGGAACATCTCTTTGTTACTAGACAGATGCATTCTGATGAATTGTATGGAACATGACCAGGCTCTGAGATTATGAAACTTATTTTAGTACTATTTCATGCTTGACAGGTTTTGTAAACAAATTTCCATACAAAATTTTAGCTTGAAATCGTACTAAATAAGTTTGGTAATCTCGAGGGCCAGTTTGTATATATCATAAAAATTGTTTTCAAAATTCTTGATAATTTATTATTGTTATATTATGTACATTAACATCAATGCTATGACAAACTGGTACATCAACACTATTTGAGCTATGCTGCTTAATATACTTATTTTTGCATGACCAATGGAACAAATGTATATGACCAGTGGAACAGACTAGCATTTCACCCTTGGATTATCTTCCACGGTCATCATAGAGAGGTCCAGGTCAAGGATCATCATGTTGATGTCACTTAACCTCATTACACCGTCAACAACAGATGTCTATGTCCTTGCATCCACAAGTTTTATTTAAGCATTTGAGTCTTATTTCCTGAAAATATCCGAGTGCCACCACAATCGACTCAGTTCACAGAAGGCCTCCTGATTGGAGCTCTTGTTTTGCTTGTCATGAACCATGAACTAGTTCTCACTAAGTGTCATGCCAAGAACGTGCTATGTACAGAAGTGAAGGACGTGTTCTTAGCCTCAATGCATTAAAATAGTTCCTCCACATGATTACTGTGAAACCAAGTACGTCGGCTCTAATATTTTACCTCTACCAGTCTGCTTGGCGGTCAGCTGAGAATCGGTTCCAAATTTCATGTAATTGGTATTGGCAGACAGCATACGGTTTTGAAAACTTGACGTCCAAATTAAATTCAATAGTTACTTTATTGATTTCGCATTCAATTCGATTTATACAGCAGCCTCGCACTTCGTAAACTCTGCAAAATTCCTCCAAGATCAGTAATGAAATCCCAGTGATAAGGGTCCCTTTCATCAAACATTAATGCTTGTGATTTCATCACTGCACAAACATGCGGAGGGATCTACTCCATCTTCTCCCCACCATCTTCCTTCCTCTGGCTGGCAGGCACCATGTGTGGATTAAACTGATGAATCTTGCATTACCTGCATTATTGTGGCTTAGTCGGCCGCCAGTGACACATGAATTGTGGATGTTGTGGCTATTACCAGTTACATTCGTGCAACTTTTATGCATATATGGCTCGATATCGACAGTTCTATGCACTCGTGAAATTAAAGCATGTATAATCTATGAAGGTCTTAGAACAAAGACTTGTCCATATATGGAAAGAAACAGAGCTATGTTATCTTTTCCTCAATTATGTACATTTTCTTCGAGGCCCCCCACAAGTAAATCAATTCTTTGATTATCAATGCTTTCCTGGTGCCATGATTTAATAATTCAGGGAATTTGTATGGAAACTCTGTTACTCGGCAAAGAAGTGGTAGAAAAACCTATTGTCACCTTCATGTATAGTGCCTTGAACTATTACATGTATTTAGATCTATGAACCCACTACCTTATTTAGATCTATAAACCCACTGCTCTATGAACCCACTGTCATATTTAGATCTATGAACCCACTGCCTTATTTAGATCTATGAACCTACTGTCCTGTTTAGATCTATGAACCCACTGCCCTGGTGCCCGTTGCACGACACTCTTGTAGGCTACAACTATTGTAACGTCAACTCTTTCTATTGTGGCTGGAGCCCAGTTACAACTATTGTAGCACTACAAGAGCGTTGTGCAACGGGCACCTGTTTAGATCTATGAACCCACTGCCCTGTTTAGATCTATGAACCCACTGCATGATTTAGATCTATGAATCCACTGCACTGTTTAGATCTAGGAACCAACTGCCCTGTTCAGATCTATGAACCCACTGCCGTATTTAGATCTATGAACCCACTGCCCTGTTTAGATCTATGAACCCACTGTTCCTGAAGGTCTCACCAGTCGGTCAGGATAGGAAATCAAGGTTAACCTTCATCAAGCTCTAGAAAGAGACTTTAGCATGTGTAGCACTCTCGTAGCACTATTGTAGAACACTCACAGTGATCAGCCAGATATAAGAGTGCTACCAGTATGGTCTTATAGCGAATAGGAAAGCTTCATGAAAGGGTGTCAGAGGTCAAAGTCATTCTGCTGAAATACTTTATTTATTATTCAATTGTAGAACTCAAACATCCAAACTTGGTAAATTTGTCATATGAATTGCATTTCCATTCATAAAGATTCCTACTTGAGAAAAGTGGGTATCAAGTCTTGCAGTCAATTTTAGGAATAATTTTGTCATTTAATTCCAACTATCGCCCTCTAATCCTGTAGAGATCCCCGCGGAGTGTGAAAGAATGCATTCCATATTGATATTTATGACACTCTTCCCCAGATGGCCTATGTATGAATAGATAAACCCATAACTATATAATGGACAACTGTCTGCCAAAATCAATATGCACATATTATCACACGAACCATATGTATTATGTTACCACTCAAATAATATTCAACAAATAGGAGTGTGGTGGTTTTATGCGAAAAATGTAAATGTTCAGAGAAGCATGGGATTCTATTTCACAGACGTACTTAACCTAGTTCACCTAATAGGCTATAAGTATCACTGACTTTCAGCTATGCTGTTAAAATGTACTTCACAATGCGTGTTAAAAAATACGGAAAGAGTCTAGTTCAATTCATTCGCAGATCTATAAAAACTATTGTACAAAGGTTGCCATCATTCTTAACTTGTTATTCTATCTATCTGAATATAAAACACTTTATGGGTTTTAAAGTAGTTAATTTAAGGAAAACTTCTAATAGAAAGAGAACATGAATGTTATCAGACTTTCATAAATGTTTATATATGCCAATACAAGCTAGTATTTGATATCAAGCTGATTATTTTAATCTGCTTTATTGTTTAACTTTTAAAGAATTCATCATTTTCATAGACATGGCTGAACAATGCTCATTAAACATGTTGAATAGACCTTGTGTTCCCAACTGAGTAAACTTTAGGGGACAATTTGGACTTTAACATGCCCCCAAGTCAAGTCTTCCAAAATTCTTATTTATCTTGAAAACTGATTACGCATTGCATCTGATTTACCGGTAATGCATCTAACCCTTATCAATGTCTGTGGTTCTTCATCCTGAATAAACATCAAACTCCTACATGTAGCTGAAAATTGGGCCGTTATTTGTGAATCTTTGTCTTTAGATTCAAACGTGTAATAACTGTTGTTAGGTTTTGGTTAATGGTAACCTGAATGTAATTGCTTTTCGCACCTGTTCTAAATGCACTTCTGTTCCATTCCTCGTAGGAGCCTTTCTGAACAAGCCAGTCTCAAAGCAATGTAAATCCTACTGATTTTAAGATCAGATAAAGACATGTTTGTGCCTTGTATAATACCCTAACTGCAGATGGTGAATCGCCGGTCTGTTGTGCCGGCTGGGTCGGCATTGATTCCCGGCATATTGTTATCGCCATTTCCCAATGGGAAGTCGCTCTGACAGATCAATACTGTGATGGTTCTTTGGAAACTTCAGTGTTCCGGGCCCCACGGAGAGTTCCTGGGATGTCAACTTGATCCTAATTATACACCAGCAGTTCTGCTGCCGTGTATATTTATCGGAGCAATGTGTTACGTGTTATGAATTCAGACATTTTTGCAGAGCTGCTCATGGTACGAGCAGACGATCAAGGCATGTAGGCTTATGGACGTCAATATGCTTCTGATGAAACTCCAGAATGCAGAGTTATATGTTTTATGTTTGTTGGTGGAACATGGTTATGATTTGGGTACAACATAACCTTTTAGAAAATCATATTTTTGGAAATAGTTATGATTCATCATCTGCAAAAATCAATGGAATATCATTTTTCTTTTATTTTTATGACATCGTGGTCCAATGATAATACCTATTTTTGTATACTACACTTTGACACAAATATTGTCCTTAACAATTCACAAAAACTTATACCATAGACTGATATAACTTATATATATATATATTTGCTTAACCATCATGATCACCTAACCAGGGTTTCATCACTCCCTTGAAGTGTAAAGTAAGTTTGAAATTTTCATGGTCTCCCAATAACATCCTAGGGTAAACCTAATTGTTTCCTGTGACCCTGGTTGACCCGCAACTCCCAGCAGGCAGGGATCCTGTATCGGTGAACTGTTAATCAGGTTCGATTCCTATCAGCATGACCAGCGGATGTAGAAGTGCAGAGGATGTTTGAGTTGTTGGCTGGCTACAATTCTTGCAATATCCTGTTTACCAACTCCATGCAGGCAGATCTTCGGCAGACCTACATAAGCTCCCAAATTGACATTAATGAAGTAACTCTATATTTGTTGTATTTCCCTCCCAGGAGATTTCTGATTTATATTGACAGTAATCCCATGGCTGCAATAACTTGTAAATGAGTTGCTAAGACCTTGGCTAGACAATGTATGTGATTTAGGAACAGTCACTGTATTACTGAATGTTTGGTAAGAATAGTTTGACAGTCAGTTGGTTATCAACTCTTTCCATGCCAAATTAACAGTAAGAACATTTTATATTATGTGCCATTTCTGGTTGTTACTAGCAGTTATTTACAAGCCATGGTTGGTTCACATCCATTATGTTGTTGGGGCATCATTGACTGTTATTAATGAGTACCTGTTAACCATGTTAACTGTGGTTCCCATCATCATGTAGAGAACATTCTAACTGTGTTTGCCATGATTGTGATATAGATTAAGGGGTGATTGGGGCATGGTGTTTCCTGTTTGGTCCCACATGCTACCAGTCGAAATCCAGCTTGTATGATAATCATGTTAGTCAATGCAGGATTGGAATAACTGTGTACTTCTAGAGCTGCCACCATGGCATCATGGTCGTAAAGCATTTTACAGTGTAAGAGTGCATGTGGTAGGACGGTAATAGAGGGTCAAATTCCTGATCCTGAGGTTCTAACCCAGTGGCCAGACATGAGTACAAACCAGGGATCACAGGTTAACTGCATCACTTCTGGCAACTGGTTCTATCTTGCCATAAACATCATAAACATAGATATGACAAAATGAAGCCACTCTAACCACCAATTTGAAAACAAACCATAAACATAGATATGACAAAATGAAGCCACTCTTAACCAATTTGAAAACAAACTAGGAGATGTTCATGTAATTCCATGAAGAATAAGTTGTCTAGAATACCATCTAGGATGTCATCTAGAATACCAACTGTAATGTTCACATTTTCTTTGCAGGAAAAAGAATGGTGGGATGAAGACTGGGATAAGTACTTTTCAGGGAAATCAACAAATAATATTGCAGCTAAAAAGGGTAAAGACCCTGTTGACAGTCATTCAGCAGATACTGCAAAGCTTAAGCCCGTTGTGGCTGACAAACAGGCTGACTTTACGTCTGCCCACAAGGACAGTGCGAAACCTGTGATCAAGCACCAGAACTACCTTTACAACCCAACAGAAGAAAACAGGTGGGACGATAAAAAGGACAACAATAAATTTGTCGATGATGACGACAAGTATGTAAGTGATTACGATGACATAGATGATGACGTTGATGACGATGATGTTGATTTCAATAAGGATGACTCTGATGAGTCAAAAGACCTGGATGAAAATGATGTTTCAGACGAGTCTGATGAGAAAGACTACAAAGAAATCGAAGAGGCTAAAAGCGTTAAAGCTAAAAGTGTGGTGAAGCCTGATGTTGCAGTGGGCAAGGGGTTCGATACCTCCATCGTTCCGCCGGAGGAAAAACGCACAGACCTGGGTGAACAAAAGGAATCCAAAGAGGTTCCCTTCCACACGTATCCGGGCAGCGATGGTGCCACACACTCCGTGAAGAAGGACCTGATGAATCCAGCCTATCTGAAGGAGTTCGCCAAGACCAAGCCAGACCTGAAGACCAGTCCTAATCCACCTCCACCAGGACTTGACCAAGGCAAGATCACCATGGTGACACCCTCCGGGAAGAAACCTGTCAAAGAAGTGAAAATGGTGTATATCCAGTCTAAGCCACTAGGTGCGTATATCAACCTGACTGATTAATTAGTTATATGTAGTCACAACAGTTTGGGTTATTTATATCATATTTCGTGGGAATGTATTAATATTTTTGAAGGGGGATTGTGTTTCTTGTTCTCTATCTAAGAGTTGTCCCAAAAAATCATAAAGTGAATTAACTTGTAGGATGCATAGCGCAACTATGTCTGTATCAGGGTATAGTTTCTCGAAGCTCCACTATATATAGGAGATCGCTATGAAAGTGCTATGGTCTTGTAGTAGATACAAAAGCTCCAAGAAATGACACCCTGAACAAGTTTTCTGTAATTAGGAAATGACTAGTTAATTTAATTATCTGCTTCTTCTATATCATTTGTGAAAGTAACAACAGAATACAACAGAACTGTTCTCTATTCTGTTTACACAGCCATATGCCAGTCCAATGCCGACTGTCGTGTTGGACGTCTCTGTCACGACCAGATCTGCGTGTGTATGGGCGTCGACGGGTGTCAAGGTCACACCAAGCCCGTGTGTGGGTCGGACGGCAACTGGTACCCCAGCCATTGTGAGCTCCATCGTACAGCCTGTGTGCATGGCGAGCACATCAAGATTGACCATGCTGGCATGTGTCTGAAAGCTAGAGGTGAGCCGTGAGAACATGACAGAGATGTTGCGGGACATGTCCTGACAATGTCCTTAACCTGTCCTTAACTTGTCCTGATATGTCTTTAATGTACCCTAACTATTTCCTTATCCTTTCCTGAAAATATCCTTAATCAATGTGTCCTGACAATGTCCTTAACCTTTCCTGACATGTCCTTAATGTCCTGACTATGCCCTTAATGTCCCGAACATGTCCTTAACCATATTTTTAACCTGTCCTGAACATGTCCTTACATATCCTGACCATGTTTTTATCCTTTCCTGAAAATGTCCTTAATATGTCATGAACATATACTATGAATATTTCCTGACCATATCCTTAATATGTCCTGATCATGTCCTTAGCCTACCCTGACCATGGGATTAACCTGTCCTAACCATGTCCTTAATCTTTCCTGAAAATGTCCTGTACATATCTTTAACAGACAGACATACAGACAGATATTTTATTACTGTCCTAAACCTGTACATATCTTTAACATGTCCTAAACCTGTCGTGGACATGTCCTTGGCATGTCCTGTACATCTTGTTCAGTGTTCGTATTGAAGGTCCTGAGGATTGCCTGTACGTGATCTTTAAAATAATGCTTGCAACATAGAAAAAACAAACCGAGATGATATTAATATATGAATTAGAACTGATGACATATGGATCCATCAAGTGCCAGATATTGACCGATATATATGTTGAGCAGAATGTTGGTTTTAGAAATATCCTTTAGGAATCACAGACTGTTAATCATTTTGCATTGATCTTTCTTCTGTAAATGTGATTGTAATTAAGATTGTTTAGAGGTAAAGTTTAAACAGCCACAGGTCGTTTAGCTAATCTGCAGAGAAATCCATTTAGATATGATGGACTTTTTAATGTATATTTTTTTTAGAATTTTATCAAGAATATGCTTTTGGTAACGTAAAATGTTCCAATTATGAGGTTCCATGAATCTTTCAAGGATGTTTGCCAATAAATCTAACTGCTATCATCATGTTGAATTCAATTTTAACATGAACAACACCATCACAGAAATCTGACAAAAAGGTCAACTTTTGTTGTTCCTTTCCATCAGGAAATATGATTGATTTATTTTCTATTTCACGTTTCAGAACTTATAATGAAATTTCTTGAACACTGAATTCAATGTAGAAATTGTTTCACCCACAATATAAAAAAATAAGTTCACAATCATGTCCAAGGTTATGTTAAAGTTTATTTTCCTAAATTGACATTTGCCACCCTTATGATAGTCTTAATAAATTATGGCATGAAATCGATGAATAGGTTCTTTCTGATTGAACAAAATATTAATACATTTTCAAATGCAATGTTTTGGTATAGCTTATCCTAGTTTTACCTCTATCAGCCATCACCGATGGGTCATCCAGTGCTTTGGGTCCTCGCAAACCACCCCCACCCCCCACACAATAAACATATCACTACAATACTAAGGAAAACTCCAATTTACTGCGGTTATTAACCTTGGCTCGTGGCTTGCTTGTCAGACATCACAGCCGGATCAATGATATACAGAAGGAGAATGTCAGTAAACCCCAAATCAGTCTGGCTCGCTGTTGCTCAAGGACATTGACATGTGAGACCCAAGTATCATTTCATATGAAGCTCTAGTATCCACTAAGAGACCATAGAACTGTTGTGACTATCAGCAAGAATGATAGATACGAGTGTGCATTTGGTCTTGGTGGATATGAGAGGTTCATGAAAGGGTACCATGTACATTGACCAATGAAGTCACAGACATTGACCTGTGAGATCTGTACCTTTGCCATTGAAGTCACAGACATTGACCTGTGAGATCTGTACCTTTGCCATTGAAGTTACAGACATTGACCTGTGAGATCTGTACCTTTGCCGTTGAAGTCACAGACATTGACCTGTGAGATCTGTACCATTGCCATTGAAGTTACAGACATTGACCTGTGAGATCTGTACCTGCGTCACCTTTGCCATTGAAGTCACAGACATTGACCTGTGAGATCTGTACCTTTGCCATTGAAGTCACAGACATTGACCTGTGATATCTGTACCTTTGCCATTGAAGTCACAGACATT
>JAUTBZ010119977.1:0-35279 GCA_032361785.1 Lepetodrilus galriftensis
TAATGCATCACGCACATCGTCCAGTTTGAATGGCTTGATAATTGAGGTTACCATTTTCATGATTAAATACTCCTGCGATTTTTAAGATGCTTTCTGTTATGAGAACCAGAAAGCAGAATAGGGTGGGTTTATAGGTCGAACGACTTGCTCCACAATACACTTACGCGTGGATCGCCAAGTGTTCCATCAAGGTCAGTTTTGTCGATTGCAAAAGTGAAATCATCCTTGCCTAATCCAAGCTGGAAGTGATTGTAATCGTCAGCACCATCAGCATCAAAATCATAATGGCCAAATGTACCGCTCAAAGATGTGCCACTTGGAAGGTCTTTACTTACACCTACGTGATAGTAGACATTACCTTCTTGAGTATCATCATCAGCATTAAAGGTATAAGCAAGGCCAGCTTCTAATGGGCCTTGTGAACCTGAAAGTGTTAATTCTGTGAAGTCTAGGTCGTTGTCGCCCAGTGGGTATGCATAGTGGATAACACCCGCGTCATAACCAAAGTTGCCCGCTTTACCAGCGTAACCGCCATAGAGGTCTACTTCATACTGGCTATGCTCAAGATTTGATGCCCACGTACCGACATAAAGACCTGAAGCCGCCTCATAATCCAAACCACCTGATACAGCTGCTGCCTCATTAGTTTGCGTAAGCCCACGCCAGATGTAATTACTACCTACAGCAACATTCGCACTTGCGCCTGCAACTGCCTGACTGCTTAGTACAATGGCTGCTACTGCAGTTGAAAATGATAAAATTTGTGTTGCTTTCATGTGTAACTCCTTTTCCAAAATAAAATAGTTTTTGTTCATAAAATCAAAGACTAGAGCACTCTTTGCTCTATCTAAAATATGTATGAAATATTTATCTGCAATAATCATGCCAATTACCTAACCGACTGTTTATAAGATTTATTTTGTTCAGGAGGACTTAAGTTAAAACTATCGCTGTACTATTTTGGTGCAGTAAGGCGACACAATGTGCTAATTGGGTGCGTTTGTGACATGCGATATGATGATTATGTACAAATATAGGGCATGCAAGAGGTGTGTTTTACCCTGTTAGGTTTTTGAAATAATAATGCTATGTCTAGGTAGGTATGCAGTGATAGCAGAGTAGGGTAGCTGAATACTCTCTAGTCTACTGACCAGAACAAGTCCATTAATGGGTTGAAATGGGTAATTTCACCTTCATCTGTATTGAGATTGGAGTGTAAGGGCAGGGGAGTTTTAGAACGTGTGAGTGTGATCTTCTGTTTATTCGGCAGCAGCCCATAGTATGCAGGCCCATGAAGGGATAAAAAACCCTCAATTTTATCAAGGGCTTGCTGCTCTTCAAATACCTGTGTAATAATAGAGAGAGTGCTAGCAACATTAAAAATTCCCGCGCAGCCACAGTCGCTTTCTTTTGCACCATTTAAGTGCGGAGCAGAGTCTGTGCCTAGGAAAAAACGGGCATCACCATTGGTTGCTGCGGATACTAAAGCACGACGATGGTGTTCACGTTTGGCAACAGGAAGACAATAATAATGCGGTTTAATCCCACCCACCAGCATCGCATTACGGTTAATAACAAGGTGATGGGGGGTAATAGTTGCTGCAGTATTCTGATCGCAAGATAATACATAATCCACACCTTCAGAGGTGGTGAGGTGCTCAAATACAATTTTAAGCTGTGGAAATTGTTTGCGGATGGGTATGAGGCGTTTCTCAATGAAAACAGCTTCACGGTCAAAAATATCAACCTCAGTGTCGACAACTTCGCCATGCACTAAAAAAGGCATACCCATTTCTTCCATAACGGCTAGCACTGGATAGATTTTCTCAAGATTTTTTACACCAGCATCTGAATTGGTGGTGGCACCAGCAGGATATAATTTAACAGCAACAGTATCACCAGAAAGAAACCCTTGTTTTACATCTTCAGGATTTGTCTGCTCTGTCATATACAACACCATTAAAGGTGTAAACTGATCTGATTCAGGAATAAGTGACTGTATTTGCTGTCGGTAAGCAATAGCATCTGCTGTCGTGATTACAGGTGGGTTTAAGTTTGGCATTACTATTGCACGTTGAAAGTGTTTAGTCGTAAAGGGAAGAACGTGCGCTAACATATCTCCGTTACGTAAATGAAGATGCCAATCATCGGGTTGAGTAATAGTAATAGAGGTTTGATTGATCATTATTTTTTCTGTATCTATACAGTGGTTGGGAAACCTATAGTATAGCTAGCAACACATTATGGGTAGTTATTCAGAGACTCTATCTTAAATAATTTACTGTAGTTGTTGAGTAGCGAGAACTAAACAACACCCTATTTCTCATAGATATACATTATGCGCATAATGTATATTATGTTAAATAGTAAATGTATATAGCAGTATCTTCTTCTCTAACGTTCGCCTTATTTCATTGTGCGCTCTGCAACAGATAGTATCTATATATCGCTTGCAAGCATTAATTACTGCTGAGATACACTAGCTCAGCAGCAATCTTGTTTTAAATGCAAATATCTGACATTAACAACCAACACGCTTAACAACTGATCCCTGTGCTGAAATCAAATTTACAATAGTCTCCGCTTTAATTTCTTTCGAACAGTAATCTACTTGAAGAATGGTTGGCTGCTCACGCATAATTTTTGTCTCGATGACGCCCTTCACTCCTTCAAGCAGTTTTGTTACACGTAGTTTTTCTGTTTGATCTGTGCTTTTCTTTAGCCAGAGTAACGCGATACACGCACTCTTTTTCTGCTTCTCAAGAATTTTTGTAGCCATCAGACCTGCGGTTGAATCACCAGCATGATGTTCATTAACCACTTGATTTATATTCATTATATTATCTCCGACTCATCCATGAGTTTATATAGTATTCAGGGCTATTCCCTGTAAATATCGCCTACAAATTAGCCGATTTCTCTCTCACTAAGCTTAAGTGTAGTTAAGAATCCTAATTATATATGTGGATTGTTTGGGTTATATATGGAGATTTGATGAGGAGCTCATGCTTTTTAACCTATGCTTATACGGTACTGATATAAAAGGAAGCCTGCAATGCAGTATGCATTTAAACATTTTGAGCTAGATGTAAGTAGTTTTGAATTACGACTCTATGGAAAGCATGTTTCTATTGAGCCACAAGCATTTAACGTGTTGTCTTATCTGGTAAAAAACCACGATCGAATTGTTAGTAAGGATGAGTTGTCGCAAGAGCTTTGGTACGGGCGTATTATTTCAGAGTCGACAGTGAATACCTGTATCAAAGCGGCCAGAAAATCTGTGGGTGATGATGGTAAATCTCAATCATTTATAAAAACATACTATCGACGCGGCTTTCAGTTCATCTCACCTGTAGTGCATATTAATAGGGCTAGTGATGTGCAGTTGCCCTCCTCTATTGACAAAATTGTTCCCCATATACCGTCAAATAATATGCCAGAAGCATCAAGCTTCCTGATTAATCAATTGGGATTTAGACCCACATTTAATACTGAATTCTATTCTGAGCTAAGCTCTGGGAATCATCTAGTAGGCGTTGTTCATTCATTAGGTAAACCAAATACCCAAAGCTTATATCTTCGTGTAAGAGATATTAACCACTTGTGGTCTAACCTCGAAAAAAAATTAGGCGACATAAAAGCGAAAGCTCCATTTGATCAAGAGTATGGTATGCGCGAAGTTCATGTCATAATTCCCGCTACTAATACACTTTTGCTTATAGGCTCACCGATTTAGTTGAGCATTAGAGCCTCAATTCTTGGAACATGGAAGGTATGAAAATTTTTGTTGCCATCGGCTTTATGCTATTAATCGTTAGCTTTACTACCTTTATTATGGGGAGTATCCGCAAATTTTTCCCTACTACTGAAAAGTATGTACCTGATGATTTAAAGGCATTTCTTTCTTTGCAATATGCCTTATATTATTTATTTGGCGGGTTATTGCTAATTGTGCTTTTTTCATAGGCCACTTAAAGCTGGTTATGGTAAAAGACGTTTTACGACTCCCCCCTCACTCCGCCTCTACCTGAATCCCTACAGAGTTTGCCAGCTTAATGAAATCAGGAAATGATGTATCCACATTAGCGCAGTCATTAATAATGATATCACCATCAGCAACCAGACCTGCCATTACAAATGCCATTGCAATTCGGTGATCTCCATGGCTATCAACAGTGCCGCCATGAATATTGCTGCTTTCTATAATAATGCCATCGTTGGTAACGTCTGTATCAACGCCACACGCCTGTAAACCATCAGCCATGGCTTGTATACGATCACTTTCTTTAACGCGTAATTCTTCCGCACCAGTCAATACTGTTTTACCTTCAGCACATGTCGCAGCAATGAAGATAACAGGAAATTCATCAATCGCTAGAGGTACAAGCGCTTCTGGAATATCGATACCTTTTAATGCTGCCGAGCGAATGCGAATATCAGCAACAGGCTCCCCCCCTACTTCGCGTTCATTGCTTAACGTAATGTCAGCTCCCATTAAACGCAATATATCAATAACACCTGTGCGTGTAGGATTAACCCCCACATGCTGTAGAGTAATATCCGCTCCTTTGACAATGCTACCTGCAACCATAAAGAACGCAGCTGAAGATATATCAGCGGGCACATCAATATGGGTTGCTGTGAGCTGCCCTCCCCCTTCAAGTGACATGCAATTACCATGAGTGGTCACTTCATAACCAAAGCCACGCAACATTCGCTCAGTATGATCGCGAGTAGGCGCTGGCTCTGTTACAGAGGTTTTACCCTTTGCATATAAACCTGCCAGTAAGACACATGATTTTACCTGTGCACTGGCAATAGGAAGATCATAATGAATAGCAGTAAGTGACTCTGAACCCTTAATTTCTAAAGGTGGCATACCTTCATTCGTCGCTGTGATATTGGCATTCATCAGTGCCAAAGGTTTGGTGACCCGCTGCATGGGCCGCTTAGAAAGTGATGCATCACCTGATAGCGTGACATCGAAGGTCTGCCCACTCATTAAACCAGACATCAAACGCATGGATGTACCTGAGTTTCCCATGTCTAACACAGTCTTTGGTGCTTTCAATCCATGCAGCCCTACACCTTGTATGGTCAACTTGCCATCGACAGGGCCAGCAATATCTACCCCCATGTTTCTAAAAGCATTTAAGGTTGCCATGCAATCTTCACCATTAAGAAATCCTGTGACTTCTGTGGTCCCTTCAGCCAGTGAACCGAGCATAATAGAGCGGTGAGAAATTGACTTATCACCAGGAACCCGTATTAATCCGGAAACTGTACCGTCTGGGCGAGTTTTGAATTGAATCTGCTTAGACATGTAGCTTTACTCTTCGTTAATTTGCTGGATACTCTACCCCAAAGTGGGTGACAATTCGAGGCCCCCTAGAGAATCTCAACTAATAACTACAAAGGATAACCCTAAAAATGACAGTACTTGTTGTTGTGAAAAAAGATAATCAAATCTGTATTGGTGCAGATACTACGATTACACTCAATGGAAACTCCGCCTCTGCCAATATCATCGGCAACCACGAAAAAATTTTTAAATTCAAGAATACTTGGTTTGCTTACACGGGTGCCTCACAAAGCAGCATGATGTTACAGCACGCGCTACAAGAACATGGGGATGAACTAAGCTTTGGCAATCGTTTTGAAGTATATGAGTCTTTTTTGAAAATACATGAAGTGCTTAAAGATCATTACTTCTTAAAAACCAATAATTCCAATTCTAATCAGGCGGTTGAAGATACACATATTAACTTTTTGTTAGCTAATCCATCTGGAATTTATCAGATACTAGGTGACCGTTTTATTGGTGAAATATCAACTTACTGGGCAGCAGGATCAGGCGCTAAGTATGCCCTTGGTGCAATGCACAGCTTGTATCAATCTGACGATGATGCTGAAACTATCGCAGAAAAAGCTATTGCCGCAGCCTGTGAGTTTGATCTATATTGCGGCTTGCCCACAACAACCCACGTTTGCAAGGCGATTAAACAGAAGCCTAAACCAAAACGAAAAGCTAAACGGAAAAGCTAGTCTATGGAACAAATCGAGCGCGTTATTCGTCTGCATAACTTATTGTCACAAGCGCGTTACCCTCTTGCTCGCAAAAGGCTGGAGGAAAAATTATCCTGTTCGCAAAAAACAGTTCGCCGAGATATTGATTTCTTAAGAGATCGTCTAGGCGCTCCACTTGAGTATGATAAAGAGAATAATGGCTGGTATTACCGCGCTAATGAGGCGGCCTTGTATGAACTACCAGGGCTGTGGCTAAATGAACAAGAAATCCATGCATTACTGACCATAAAACAACTGCTCTCCAGCCTTGACCCTGATCTGTTGCAGGATGAAATTGCTCCCTTCGAAAAGCGTATTCGTACCATCCTTGAAAATACAACAGAGCTTGCCAGTAATGAAGAAATTGGTCAGTACATTGTGCTTTTATCATCGGCTAAAAGAAAAAAGCAATATAAACATTATCAAGAACTTGCCTCAGCAACACTCAGCAAGAAGCAAATCCATATCAGTTACTACGCGCGTGGTAAGAATGAACGCAGCGAGCGACAGCTTTCCCCTCAGCAACTCATCCACTATAAAGACAATTGGTATTTAAGCGCATGGTGCCACGAAAAAGAGGATATGCGCACCTTCTCACTGGATAAGATTGAAACCGTTAAGTTACTTGATGAGCCTGTCAAAGTAATGCCTGAGGAGATGCTTAAGGATTTCACCTCCGCTTCCTTTGGTATCTTTAGTGGTGTTGCCAGTGAATACGCCGTGTTGGAATTTAATGAAGAATCTTCACGCTGGGTTGCAGATGAAATCTGGCATCCTGAGCAGCAAGGAGAATGGCTGGATAAAGAGCGCTACCAACTGACTATTCCTTATAGCAATATGATAGAGCTTGCAGGTGAAATCTTGCGTCATGGTGAAGGCGTTGTTGTTAAATCTCCTGATAGTTTGAAGCTACATATCAAAGAACGCTTATCATTGGCACTACAAAATTACTAATCATTTAGATCTTTCGCGCATGATCTAACAAATAATATAGCGTCAATTATTAGGTAAATTCAATTACCTATCTTGGCACTCTTATTTTTTATGAACTAACCTCCAGAATAAAGTCTCTCACTTATAACAGCACAATAAAAATACGATTATGTAATTTTTATCGGCAGTTATGAGTGCTTATTGATTAAATTTATAAGCTATTAGTACTTCAAGACCTTATAATTAGGTCTTCATATCGTTCAAAGGGGTATATTTTGGATATCACATTTTTGAAACACATAAGTCTCACTACTATAGTCGCTGCGACTATTATTATTCCTGTCGCCAATGCTCATGGTAGTGGTTATGTTATGGACTCATCTGGAAAACCTATATCAACAGGCTCTGGTTCATGTTTGCGTTCTGCATCGGGCAATTTATTTAACGACTGTAGTGATGAAATCACTCTACCTAAGCCATTATCTCCTTCGCCTGTAAAGACAATTGAAGCTGTAAATCCTCCTGAACCGCCCGAGCCTCTTGTGGTAAAAGTTATTCCGCCGCCAAAGCCTGAGCCTACACACGTTCAAGTATTGAATTTGAATGAGTCAGGTGGCTCTAACTTTGCCTCTGGCAGTGCCAGTATCAGCAAAAGAGGATTATCTACATTAGGCAGCTTTGCTAACAAAATACTGAAAAGCAAAGCACAGCCAGCGAGTATTAAAATTGTCGGTCACACAGACAATGTCGGCTCTATTGCTGATAATAAAAAGTTGTCTATGCAACGTGCAGAGGCTGTGGCTAAGTTTCTGGAAGTTAAAGGGTTAGATCGTAACGTGATGCACGTGAGCGGAGAAGGTGAATCACACCCTGTTGCGAATAATAAGACGAAGTCGGGGCGTGCGCAAAACCGTCGTGTTGCTATTACTGTGAAAGGTTAGAAAATCGTCATTAAATCAGCAAGCTGCTGATATTCAAACGAAAGTTATATAAACTATTCTAGCAAATAGTAGTTTGTAATCAGCAGCTAACACAATATGGCGAAAGTTGTAAACGCTGAGCAGTGTATCTCTAGTGTCCAATATATTCTATGGAAATTAATCGTATACCTATGAGGTATCTATATTAATAGAATATCATGGAGCAATAAAGGCTTTAGCATCAATCCATTTCTCAATAACCCTTTTACCTTTATAACGAATTAAATAGACGTGGCCCAGCTCCCAATCAAAGTCCAGAAACTGAACCTTATCATTCTTTATAAGATACATATTAGTATCCTCATACAGGTAATCTTTTCCTCTATCCTGAAGAGTTGTTTTACGCTGTATTGTATGAATAAGCGGCGGAGTTTTGGGCGTGACTTTTTGAGGATCAAGTTGAGTAATTAATGATTTAGCCTGAGATTTTTTTTTGCCATAAAATGTTACCAAAAATGTAGGAGCATCAAAAATTTTCCAGTTTGGTACATCTTGATTATCGATCCGTCTAATATCTTTACTAAGATAAGCCTTAAATTGTGCATTTTTGTGAAAGGCAAAATACCTTCTAAGGTGACTCCCTCCATCGAGAAGATCCTCATCAGATAAAACTAACAATTTATTATCAGCGTCAACAAGGAAATTTTCAAGTGTCTCAGTTTCGTCACAATTTTTGTTATAACCATAACAAATGGTTAACCTTTTAAAGGGTTTTGTTTTTTTATCCCAAAGCCAAACATAATGTGAAAAGCTTGTTTCCTTAGAAAACCTGCTTTGATAGTGAACACCACCTGTTTCAGCATTATCATAAAAGCCAATATCTTTTTGTCCATCAAAATTATAGTCTTCTATCGTAACCCAAGGGTCGCTTGTATAGGCATCTGCACCGACCTCTGATTCCCATAGCTTTTGCTCAGAGCCATTAGGTAGTTTTGCATAAATATATTGGGATGTTGGATCTTGGTAAACCATTACCGATGTTTTACCATCAGGAGAGTATGTAAAGGGAAAATGCTTAACTATAAATGTCTTATTTGTGGTTTTCCATACGCCCTGCTGTTCTAACAATATCTTAGACCCTTGATAAACCTTTAATTTACCATTCGTGAAGATTTGATAGGTAACATCGCCATTTTTAAATACATAGGATGTGCGTTTACAGTGGGGCTCATCTGAATCTCCTTTAACACAGTGTTGTTCTGTTTTCCCTTTAAGGCCTATTGCTTTTCCTGTTTTTTTAGAAACCCCGTGATAACCAATATCATTACATACTATCGAGCCTCCTTCAGAACAATAATCGGTGAGTGTGATTTTGAAGCTACTTGTTACTAATGTTTCTGTCTCTGCGAAATGGTCATCTGCATGAGCTGAAGTGATAATAAAGAACACCAGCATAACGAAGAATAGTGTATGCAGATATTTTTTCTGTCCTGCACGTGTCATTGTAATTATAAAACCATAAGGAAAATCAATAATAAAGGAGTATGCCATAATTTATTAAATATCAACAAATGAACAAATGAACAAATGAACAAATGAACAAATGAACAAACCAAGCTATTAGATCAGCAGTTCTACTATACAACCACGCTAATAGAGCCAAGATCTTAATTATGTTTAATGACTTCTAAAGTATTACAAGCTGTTTATTTTACATTTGTATCTAGAGCAGAGGCCACAACCCAAAAGGAATTTATGTTGAACAAATCTTCACTAGGAAGCTTCTTAGAACAAACAATTTCCCTCTGTGAAAAACTAATACTTATCAGTGAAAAGATAAAAAATAAAGACCACAATAAACGATCTGATATTGTACAAATCAACACGCCGTCACAGCATCAAGCACTCTCAGTAATATTCTCAGAACTAGATTCATTAAGTAAGAAAATCACGCATAATAAAGCCATTAAGATTTTACAACATCAAAAAATAATTAATTTAGCCCCCATTATTCGTCGGCTGCGTGCAGAATATGAGTTTAAACAAGAGATGGTCTGGGCTAAAAGTATTCTTGATCAGAACAATCCTGCCAATACTATAAAAAACCTATTACGAATGGAGTACGAGGGATCATCTCTCTATAGTCTCTCATTACAAACTGTACTCAAGTCTGTCGGTAAAAGCTGCCTTGTTGTCGGCTCAGGTCCTCTACCCACAACAGCACTTATGCTAGATAATATTCTAGGGTTAAAGGTTACTTGTCTCGACAGCGCTAAAGAAAGCGGTAAGTTCTCACAACAAATATTTAATGCCGTACAACTTTCATACCCAGTGGAACACATAACTTCAGCTATTCAGAATATTACTGAATTCAGTGACTATGATATTATTTTTGTGAATGGACTTGTTGGAGTCAGCCGCACAGAAGATTATATTGTAGGAAAAGAGGCTGTTATTGAACACTTTCAAAAACACATAAAGCACCCTTGTATTCTTATCATACGTACAGGTTACGGTTTAAGTACGCTTTTCTATCCACCTGTTTCTTTTGATAGATTTGAATCAGGTACGACAGAGGTAATTCATCCAACAAAATTAGGAAGAAGCTCTCTTATTATTTATAGGAAAAATGTTATCTCTTCAAAATAAGCAATAACTCTAACGGTCAACTACACTATGTTTTCCACTTCCACTAATACGGGTTGCCAAGCGAATTTCCACCACATTAGATTCTTTATTCCTCGAAATAATAGGGATACCTCCACGAATAGTTGAAGCTTTAAAGGTTAGTTCAATATCAACAACATCATTTTCTTCAAGTGTTTCCTTAACACCATCGACAACATTCTTGTATATATTTTCAACGCTCTCACCTCTAATACTAGCAACCTTTCTTCTGGGAAGTACCGTCTGAGCTTCTGAGCTACTACCATCAGCTAACGAAGTTTCTTCTGAATTTTCAAGAATGCTATCAACGAATAAATCATCATCTTCATCACCTACTGTCATTATCATCAGATAACCTCCTCTATATCTGTTTCCAGAGAGCCTTTTAAAGAGATGTGTATATCACCTGTTTTACTAACAATGAGCTTATCGTCTTCTGAATTAACTTGGGTAGAAATCTCAAAAGTTACGATACCTGTAACTAATGCGCGAGCCTGATTCTCTGGAACTATTGCTGATTTTTCACTAATACGGCTAAAAGTTTTTTGAAGGTTGATGATGACATCATCCAATGATTGTCCAACATCTTCTTTTTTTTGTTCTGACATAAATATTCCTGACCTACAAAGCGATTATGTGGATGTAGCGACAGTAGTCGGTACAGGAGGCTTGGCATCAATTTTTAGTGTCGTTTTTTCCAAAAAACTAATAGCTTTTGTCAAGTCAGTAGGTGAAGCCAGTTCAATTGAAAAGTGCCCCAAATACTCTACCATTGAGACTTCACGATTAGTTATTGTATATTGAGCCTTGGCCTGTAAAACACTTTCATTACTTTGTCGGTGCATAAAGCCATAACTTCCTGTACTTTCAATAACACCTAGTTGAATACCTGTTGATACAGACTTACCCTTCTCAGTAATGGCAGCTATTCGCATTGTCACACCACACTCAACAATACCATCAAATTTCATCACTGGGGCTAGCTCTAAATGTTTAACAATAGCATTGCTGGCTTTTTCTGATTTTAGTTTCTGTGCTTTAATTAAGCCTTGTAAATCTAATAGCCATTGCAACCAAATAGCTCTATAGTTTTGCTCGGCTTCAATACTTGCTTCAGCAGGAGCAGTAAATAGCATTTTAAAGACTTCCTTTAGATCTGTTGTAACCATAATGTTTTCCTCATCATTTATTTAGAAGATGTCTCATTTTATTTCATATTGGAATTATTCCCATCACTCTACAAAGCTAATAAACTCTTCAAACTTTCCCCGCGCGCCCGTGGGGATATCATCCCAATATTTAATTCTAACTTCAAAATCATAACCCATTGCTTTACGGATTATTTTAACTAGAGACTGCTCTTGCTCACTTGTTAACATTTGTTCAACCACCAAACGAGCTTCGATTGTATCAAGGCTGGTTTGAACCAACTGAGATTTTTTAACCTTGGCTATCTGCTTAAAATGTATAAAACCAATAGCAGGGCGGTGTTTAGATCCATCTGGAAGTACTACCAAGTTTCTAGTACGCCCTGCGATTTCCTTCAACACAGGTAACCCACGCCCACAGGCACAGGGCTTTCCTAGTTTTGCATAATCCCCTGTATCATAGCGTAATAATGGCGTTGCAAAGTTATTGAGAGAACTAATAATAACCTTTCCCAGTTCACCCTCCTTACAAGGTTGATCTTGATCATTCAGGATTTCAATCAGTACATTCTCAGATTGAACATGATAATTCCCGTGTTCAGGACATTGCAATGCAAGGTACCCAGCTTCATTGTTACTATAAATATCTGCAACACGAATATTCCAGGCTCTGTGACAGTTATCTCTCATGGATGACAATGCAAGCTCCCCAAACGTACTAGCACCTTTCAGTGATGGCAATGCGAGCTTATGCTCCATAAAATACTGCGCTAAGCCATCCAGAATTGACGGGTAGCTAACAAGATAATCAGGCTCTTCTTTTAATAGCCAATCAGCTAACTTATTCAATGGTATTTCACAGTGCATCATCACCGATTCACCCGATTCAAAAATGTCATCAAAGCCCCAGCTATCCTGATAATAGCCCGTAGTTTTAGCCTCTTCAAGATCGGCAAGCCAACGAATACTGGCAAGCTTGCCTGTTAAGTCTGTTTCCTGCCAAAGATGATTTCTGAGGGTATGCGCTTCCCATAGGGTATTACAGACTTGTGTTTTCTTAACGGTTATAGGTTTGCCACGCGAGCCACTAGAACTGGTTTCATAACAGTCACCATGTGCTGGAGGTGGTGAAGTAACAAAAATATCTGTTTGATATTTTTCTAACTGAGAACGTGTTGAAATAGGTAGTTTCTGCCAATGCTCCAAGGTTGGTATTGATGAAAAAGACTGACCTATTTCCTTATAATATTTTTTATAATAAGGAGAATACTCCACCGCAAAATCAAACACCTGCTTGAGTTGTTTGAGTTGATTATCCAATAAAGCTGATGGTGATAACCATTGTGATATTTCTAATTGATAGAGTAAGGCTACAACTTCAGCAGCGTAGCCTTGTAGCGGTGTAGGCCATAAGAAATGAGGCATTGCCTGTTTGAAGGTGTTGGGCATAAGTTAATGTATTATTTGTTGAGTTTAAGAAATATATGTTTGGATAAAAAGCGAGAGTTACCATCCCCTTCCCCTGTTACCTCGAAGGCATCACTAATGACATCAATGCCTTTTTCAGCAAAAAGGAATCCCATTGCATAAGGATCTCGTAAAATAACGGAGGCATGATTGGGAGCTGTTTCTGCAATTCTTTTTAAGATCCATTCTTTTGGGGATACCAGATTAGCGATATAAATGACTGGTGTATTAGCGTAGTTGTATTCAGAACCATTGGTGTGGATATAGCTTAGTCGCTCTTCTGGCTGTTTCTGTAGTTGTTTTAAATTTAATGCGACTGCACTGTAATCGGCATCCAATCCTATTACATTTGGAATAGCTGTCTTTTTTAGGATATGCAATAACGTAACAGGAAGTGGACCACATCCAACCATAACGAATTGCTTGCATCGTGCAAAATCAATTCTATCGAACATATCTTTTACACGGTTGTATGCATCATTGGCGAAAGCTTTATCTTCTTGTGGTTCTGAAACATCTAACTGTACTGCTTTGATTTCCTGATCATGGATAAAGAGAGCATACAAATGCTTTAATACAGGCTGATAATGAGCGATTGCTTGTGTATCTAGTGAGATTTTCTTAGCCTGTTCCTCATCTAATTGACGTACATAATGTAATAAATCAGTGAACGGTAAATCCAGTTCTTCTGGGAACTTCGATGATTGACTATCAACTGTGTAATCATCAAGAAATGACAGGAGTTCATACATGCGACTGATCACTGTATTTACTCTTTCTAGTTTGTTCTATCTTCATTTTCTGTTTTTTCTAACTCTTCTTGCAAAACCTGAATCGCACCACTAATTCTAAGAATAGAGGTTCTTAAATCTGTAGTTTCTTCATCGAGCTTTTTAAGTTTTTCTTGACCTTTATTATATTCGGCTTGAAGTTCATTCAATCTTTTTGTCAGTCGTTCTTTCATCATGTAGATGCCTCAAGAATTTAGTGTAAGAACTTTACGTAAAAGATGCTACGGATACCGTGCTTTCGTGCGAAGACATCAAATAGTGTGAATAATCAGCCTTCACCACCGCTGGCAACGATATTCGTTCCTTTATCAATAAGAACCGACCCTGCTAGCTTTCCATCTAAATAAATATTTAAGTATCCATATGAACTTTTAGCTGAGTTGTTATCATCTTTTACAACTTCATAACCAAAACTAAGATCATGAGTACCTTGCCCCCCATTTACATTATCCGTTAATTTTCTGGTAAGTAGTTTTGCTTCAGAGCCAGCTTTACCTTTTAAAACTTTACATTGAACATTTCCATCAACATCTAATTTTTCTTGTGGATTAGTTATTCCAATACCAGTATTTCCGTTACTCTGTATAGTCAATTTACGACTACCATCCACGCATAATGCCAAATCACCACCATAAGAACCTATTTTACCCCCTGCAACTCTCAGTTCCGTATTAAAAAAATACTTTTCCTGATCGGTATTAAAATGACACCACGCCTTTTGTTTACAACCAATCTCAAGAGAACCATTTGGGGTTTCAATTTTCAAGGCTCCTCCTGATCCATTACCACTAATACTGCCTTTAAGTTTTAATGGAGTATCTATTTCTAATGCCCCTCCTTCTCCTATCCCGCTAATACTACCTTTAAGTTTTAATGGAGTGTCTATTTCTAATGCCCCCCCTTCTCCTATCCCTCTAATACTGCCTTTAAGTTTTAATGCTACTTTTTCCTTATCATTATCCCCAGAAATAACAAGACCATTAGTAACCACTCCATTTTCTGCTACTGGCACTGTTAGTGAAAGTTGATGTGCTGTTTCATAAACAAAGTCATTCCACATACTATAGGTTAGTACGCTGTGCTCATTCTTGAGTACAACACCTTTATCCTCAAATATCTTGGTTATATTAACTTCTCTTTCATTCATTACTTCACCATCCATTTTTTAAAAGTCCTTCACTAATAATCCTGAAAGTATATTCTATTATTATCAATATCTACCTTCCCCACCACTAGCAAAATCATTTTTAGTACTTTTAGTAATAAAACAACTTAATGGTATCTTTAATCTAACCGATTTTTGGGTAAAAACCTTTGCAATAAAAGAAGGATTATTCCAATCAACCGTTGGATCTTTAGCTATAATATTGGGTGTGAGGCTATTCAGGTATTCACCTTCACCAACAAACAAACCTTCATTTTTTTCTTTTTTAAAATGTTGCCAGCTAACGTTTTCTGCATCAACAGGGTCTTTTGGTGCGTCGTCTTCATCCAAACCATATTGCACTTCAGAAACAGGCTCTTCAAATACTAGTAAATAATCTGAATATTTTTCGTCAGTTATAGGGAAGCCTAACAGCACTATATCGGGCGGTAAATTAGCTTCGAATATTGGAAATATGGGGTTTATGTCTTTAGATTCAGTGCTAGTCAAATAGATTCGTATACTTGGAAACTTATTGAGAATATCACCCCTAATCAGCAACACCACCTGATTATCTGATTCACCAGCAGCGTTGTCAGCTATAGTATTTTCACCTAGTTCACTATCTTTATCCCAACTTGCAATAGAATTAATATCTTTACGGCTGGTAAGCAGCCATCTTTCAATGGCTTCTTCATAGGCTTTTGCTATAGCGCTAATATCTTTATCTGTGAGGTTTGGAGTCTCAGAGGTTTTATTAGCAAATATGTTTTCAATGAGTGAAAAAGTGATATCTATATTTTTAGTTAAATATCTTTGTTTTAAATTTTTTAATAATTGATTTCCAACTATCGAGTCTTTGAAGGCGATTCTTTCTTTTTTACTAACAGAAAAAATAGTCGTATCCCAAAACTTCCTGAAATAAGTCCCTCGCAGGTCAGTTGGGTATTCTCGCCAGCGCAGTTCAGCGGCAAATTCATGATTGAGTCCGACCATAAATGCTTCAATAAATCGAGTATTAGTTGTTAAAAGTGATACTGTATTTGGGGCTATATTTTCTAAGCCTGGTAACAATAATTGCTGTGATTTATCACGTAAATACCGATACATAGGTATGTGAAACTCTGGATACAAAATAAAGGGTCGCAAAGGGTCTTGTTTATTTAGATTATTAACTATTGTATCTGATGCACTACCAGCAGTTGCTCTTGCTCCACTTGCGATATTAGTTGCAGACCTAGTACTATTAGCTGTACTTTTTGATCCTACTTCTAGGCTTTTTTCTTGCTCCTGTTGTTCCCAGTTACGGATATGTTTAATCTTTTGCACCAGTCGCTTTTCTATAGTGGTAGTAGGATTAATAGCCTGTTTTATTGCTTTACCCGCTTTTTTAATAGAAGTAACTTTCTCGGCAACTGACTCATTATCTGTAAACCCGCCTTCTCCCCCACTTGGGCGTTTATCTGAGGGCTTGCTTATGCTTCCTTCTTCTCCACTTGATTGATTACCAGACGGCTTGCCTACAGAGCCTCCCTCGCCTCCACCTGACTGATTACCATGCGGCTTGCTTATAGAACCTCCCTCGCCTCCACTTGATTGGCTTCCTGAAGATTGTGTTTCTACGCTCCCTTCGCCACCACTAGAATTATTAGAAACAGATTTTTTTGTTCCTGCCTGCCCTTCACCGCCACCCTGACCAAATATCGAGCGTTGTACCCTTACGCTTGCTTCTCCACCACCAGAACTTGTATTTAACGGTTGTGTTCTTACTCCCCCTTCTCCTGCATCAGGATGCTGAATGGGTGTAGCTGTTACACTGCCAGTACCCTCACCACCACTAAGTGTTGGCATAGTTAGACCTTGAGCTAAGACAGGAGTTAAAGTCTGCGTAGTGGTAGACCCTGATGTTGGTGTTGTGACTGTCTGGGATTTAATCTGTTTGTTAAACTTCCTCCCCAAATATTTCTTTAATTTAGGTTGACGTACATATTCATTAAGACGTGTTTTTAATTGACTGTGTACAGTGGATGCGGTTTGTGATTGGTGATTTGGGGATTGTTGGCTACCTGTGTCTGTTAACTTAGCTCCAGCCCCCAATTTTGAAGTTGCGGATTTTGATGTCTTTTTAATACTTGTTAAGACTTTTGATTGCAATGGCAACCCTATAAGTAGTGCTTTATCATCCGATAATTCTTCCAACCTTTTGTAAAGACAGTTTGATACTTCCAGACCAAACTTAGCTTGATTCAATACACTGTTTATTTTCTTTACTTCACTCAATTGCTGCCAAGCTGATTTCATCAGCTCTTCCTGATTATCTCTAATCACCTGTGCGCCTAAACCTGCTGCATAGCGATGGCGAAGATCCAGATTTAACTCATTAATCCATCCTTTTTTATTTTTATCTTTATCTATGCCTGTGCCATTCTCAGAAAACCATTTTCCATATATAGGTGGCACCAGTTTATCTTTCTTATTAAGTAACTCACCTAGATCATTATGCCCTTTCTCTGAATCCTGTGGATCAGGGCTATCATAGCCCCATTCTGGATATACAGTATCAGTGGAACGTAACGCCCCTTCTAGTTTGATATCTGTGGTAGTTGAAATATCAGGGTATCCAGTGTTACTTGCACCAACAGATCGTATCCCCAGATTTTGTAATTTTCCAAATTTTAATTGCTTAATTAGATATTCAAAACCTCCTTTATGACCCGTTCGAAACTCCCATTTGAAATAGTAAGCAAGTTTTTTTATATCGTTTGATAAGACTGCATTGCTATTTGTTGTAGCCTCACTATTTCTACCTAATGCTACATCCATACCCAAAACATAGGTAGGTATAACAAAAGCAGTATATTTTGTTCCCATCTTTAATCGACGTGGACAAAGCAATCGGCTCACCGCTTGATGGGGTGATTGACGAAGCTTTTTCTTTATCTCCTTCTTATCTAACCCACTAACTTCACTCAGATGCACATGCGCCCAACGCCATGACTGTTCCAGATCAGGTAGAACTGCATTCTTTGTAAGCTCAATTTGTCGGGGTAATTCTGGGTTCCCCCCTGACACGTAATTAAACTCACCAGCCTCCTCTTTGTCTTTATCTTTAAGCACAATCAGCGATAACCAGGGGATCCAGTATTTATCACTTTTATCATCTTTTTTCGCACTATAACGCCAAAGAAAGTCAGCTTCGATAAATTCGATATAAGGAATCAAACTGGCATTGAAATTACCTATTTGATCAATGGGTTGAGTTTTAGACACAATACGCTCATTAAAACCAAGCACATCACCAGGGCCATATAAAGAAACATTGATCTTACTCGTTTTACTCTGCGGTTCTAATTCTCCAATTGTTGCTGTAGAACTAATATTGAATTCCACATCAACAGTCGGACGAATTGCATCCTTCTTCACTACAGCCGATGAAGCCATGCCTGTTCGTAAATACGGGAGGTAGTAATGTTCTATTTTATTAATATTTGATGTGGAAGTACTCATAGCATTAGTTCATATAATATTTATTAAGCTGCAATGTTAGTCATCTCATAATAGGTGGAAGCGGTGACAATCTGATACTGCTGTTGTTCATCTGCCAATTGCGTCGTGAGGTGTTCCCTAGCCTCAGCCTGTGTTGCAAAAGAGGTGTTGGTGTGAAGGCTAAAATCATCTTTAGAAACGATAAAATAACGCTCATGTTCTTCAAATTGTGGTTGTATATCACTCAGTGCAAAGGATGCTTCGGGTCTGGCATTAAAACGTTTCGTTCGGGTACTGCTAATGTCTATGTGATAATCGCCACTTTTTGGTGGCTTTTGTCCTTGCCCTAAGTGCGGTGATTGTTGGGAGCTAGATGTAATGACTTTTAGATTTTCATCTAAAACGATCTCTTCGTATTCAGAGCCTGTAGAAATAATTATTTCCTCCTCATCCAACAAACCTAGATTTATATCTAAACTTTGAGCAAACGAATAACCCGCATCAAATTCTTCAAAATCAGGGAAAGATAATTTTTCTGCATTACTTAACTCTTCAAACTGTCCACGAGCGAAATATTCTTTAATTGGTTGTAAAGTGACACGTTCATCATTTCCAATTGCAAATTTTGGTTTTCCTTCAACTAGACTATTCGCATATTTTTCAATATTCAGATTAAGTGGCACTACGGTTTGTCGTACCTCCAAATAACCAGAAGGATGTAATATAATCGCAACTTCATCATCCTCTATAGATCGTAATGTCTCTGCTGTAATAAAACCTTTAGGAAGCTTAGCAGACCAGTTATGTGGGGTTTGTAGCTGTTCTTGAAGAGCAGCCAGTATTTCATTAGGCTTTATCGTGCTTAATAGTGATTTTGCTTCTTGATCCCAATGGTAACTAAATCTAATTTTTTTCTTAAAAAATAATATTCTTATTCTGGCATAACCTTTAGCCTTCCACGGTTTAGGCCCAATCAATACAAAACTTAAACCAATACCACCAAAACTCCTACCTTTGTAACGTATATCTACGCTAATACCAATATGAGTTTCAAAGTAAAAAGGATCAAAAATTATCAAGGCATCAAAGCCTAAAAAGCCAGTAATTATTGCTTTTCCAGAGCTTAAATATAGCTCAGCCAAGAACCCAATCTGAAAAGAATTGGATGTTATCGCTTGATAATATTGGCAGGTTAACTGAAAATATTCATTCTGAATAATGGCTTGCAGGCGGGGAATAGTCGGAAATGATGCTGGCTTTTTATAACTAGGATGATAACCACCAACAGATAAAAGAAACTGTGGTTTATCCCCCCATGATAATACAAATGCAAAACCACCTGTTAAGGGAATCCCAACTATGCTGGATTCATAAAGAATGCCTTCTATACGGATATATTCTTCTGCAAAGTTAAAATCACCATAAATAGCAACACGAATATCAACTAAAGCCGCTTCTTTGGTAGGTAAGAATATCCATAAGTCACCTATTACGATAATGCGGTTTTTAAAGGGAAATTCTAATAAAAGCCCTATATCCAGTTCCAGAATAGAAGACCAGCCAATTTTTAAGAATGGGGCAACCACATAATGCTTTTCTTCAGGCGGGAAAATAGTGCGTAGGTTACTAATAATAGTATCGGCATTTGAGATGACGTTCTCTGGAAACATTATAGAATCAAGCAAGCCATCACCTAAACGCTCGCGTAGGGTATCAATCCTCATGGTTCTATTAATGCCGATCAATCCGCCCACACCATTTAAGGTATAGCCAAAGGATAATTGAATAACGGGTTGGAACGCTACATTTATGCTTACAAGCAGAGAGTAGCCTTTTTTATTATCGGGTAAACGAGTAGTGAGAATACAAATAGCGCTGAGTTCCAACGAGCGGAAGTTTAAAGACAGAATCCCCGTATAACGATGATCCTCACGATTAAACGCTAAATACCCCCCACCAGTGATTATTCCCGACTCTATGGATATGCCAATTTTTGTAGGACGTTGGAAATCTATATTCTTCTCATCAGTAGTTGGGGGGGTAAAGAAGTGTTTAGCTGTTAATCCAAAGTCACCAAATGTAAACAAAACAGGACCTAATTTCCCCTTTACAGCAAAGCCTGCTGTTAGGTTTGTTTTTTTGTCAGACACCATAAGTTTAACTGTGATAGTTTGTAACTCTATGGGGCCAATGCTTTCATGGATAGGTAGAATAAAATCCAACCCTGCACTTCCACGAAAATAGATGTCATCCAATGATGACCAACCGATAGTGAGATCAAACTTAGAATGGATACCTTCTTTGGGGATGACTTTACCAAGAAATCCGTTAGATTCAGGGCGCTCTATGGTTAAGTGAATATCATGTAAAGTTGATTCTATCAGGTATTCTCTAGAAGATAGCTCCTTAGTGAGAGAAGTCATAAATGAAGCTGTATTTATCGTTAGCTGTGTAGAGCCTTCGTTTCCTAATGTAAATAGTTTTTTATTGTTTTCTAGTAGTTGAAAAAGAGAAAATGACGCATTCAAGCTTGATGGAGAGCTATCAATTAAACTAAAGTCATCTTTAGTAATCTGAAACCCCTTCGTAACACCTTTGACATCTAGATCCATTAGCCATTGATCAAATGAATGTTTGTAACCTAACGTTCCAAATGGAAAGACAGCAACACCTTTTAATTTATTATCTTTATCACTCAATAAGCTAACTGTTGCTCCTAAATGGCTAGTTCGAGTATCATTAGTCTCTTTATAAAAGGTCAGCATCCCAGACAAACTATCTATTTGAATAGCTGTTATAGCTTTACTCTTAGTTTGCGTAGTTCCTTCATCAGCTATACCCTGGAAAGTATAAAAACCAAGTGAAAGTAGAATATCTGAAATATAGCTAAGCAATTCATCCTGTAATTGATTTATTTCTTTAGAATACGCGTTTTTGAAATATTTTTTAGGATTACCAATAATTTTGTTGATCTTATCTAGTTTAAACTTTGGAAGGAGGTTTTTGACTCTGAGAACTTCACCCTTCTCAGTTCCATTATCAACAAAAACAAATTCTGGTTCTTTGGAATCAATTATCTTGAGTAAGGAAAGAGTGTCATAAAGAACAGGAGATTTTGCTAAATATATAAGTGAGAGTCCATTAATGATGTCGCTTAAAAAATCTTTTTCATTAATTTTTTGAAAACTAATCTTTTCAATTTTTGCACCTATCTTTCCTACTTCGTTAAATATTTCAATAATTCCTGTAATAGTATCTGCATAGTCAATAAGTTTCTTAGGAGGATTATCAGTATATTTTTCAAGAGCTAGCGCAGTATCTTTGATTACTCTTATCAAATTGATTAAATTATCAATATTGCTTTTATAGTTTGTGAATATAATCTCAAGGTTCCAGCCAAATTGAGAAAAAAGTTCATAGGCATCATCTGTACTTTGTATATCTGTCAGAGGTGATGCAAAGATCTGTATCTCTTTAAAAAAGTTATTACTGTATTGTTCGGTTGCCATAATAATTCTACTAATTACTGGGTCGTTTCATTATTGAGTCAGGACCTTTGAGGGATAAAACATGAGTAGATTTTAATTCCTTTTTACTGCTCGAATTAATAGACCATAATGTATGTTCTACTTTATAAATATCTTTATCCCATTTAAAATCTACAACCCCTATATTACTTTTACCAATTACTTCTTTATCAAAATGATATTCCATCAATTTTTTATGTATTCCCGCTAACTCATTAATCTTATTCGACTTCAAATCTACAATAGAATTCTTACCCTCACCTCTTATATAAGTCACTGTATATTCCCAGTCTGGTTTTAATTCCATCTCTCCTCTGATTCTTAAATGCCAAGGATCTTTAACGGTAAAATGATACTCACATACAGGTTTACTTCTGAAAACATTGCCAGTGTGTTTTGCGTTATTATTTTCATCCTTTACTACTTTAAACTTTTCAAAGTATTTACCTTTTTCAAAAGTAAGCCCAGCCACAGAATAACTTAGAGGATTTAATAGAAAGAAACTTGGAACCTTTGCATCAAAATTTGAATTTTTTAATGAACTGGAACAAAGTTGTGCGAAAGAAGCATATTCAATATTTTTGTCACCACCTCTCACATTCCAGTAATCAACTTGTGCAGAAAAAGCATAATGAACATCTCCAGATAATATCAATGTTCGTTTATATTTGGATAATTCTAAAAGCAAGTCCTCATATGCTATTCTGTCAAATGCCCATGCTTCTCTATCAACTTTCTGCGACATAGTATTTTTAAAACCACTACTTACAAAATCTTGAATATTCTCAATGACAAAATTCCCAAATATGGGTGCAGCTGAAACCACGATGGTTAAGGGCTTTTTCTTTTCTGGTAGTTGATTTTTAAGATCATCCTTCTGAATTAATGCAGGATCAGCAATTCTTTCGGGAAATCCTCTATTAATCCATTCTCTTTTTGTTCTGGTATCAAGAAATATCAAATCAAACGCGACATTGCTGTGTATTCTAAATGACCAGTCAAAGCCACCAATCAGCTTATTGCCCTCAAGTTTTGGTAAGAGCTGATTTCCATCGTCATACTTAAAGTTTACGGTATCTCCTCTACGCTTAAGTGTCTGCAATCTTTCATAGCCTGTTGTACCGTCTTCAAACAACTCTGGTGTATTCCCCCAAGCCTGAAATATTAAATATGCGGAAAGTGCATTATGAATAACACGCTTTGATAATGAATTTTCTTCTAATGAATACTCTGCCCACTTCTTAGTGAGAAACCAATCATCAGTTACATCATGATCATCGAAGACCATATAACTGGGTAGGTTTGCCAGTGCTCTTCTTATATTTTTTAACGAAGAATGAAAATCAAATAGTCTTAGTTCACTGCTAGGAATTTGAGGAAAATCCCTTGGAACATGTTCCCCTTCTGGCTTATTGTAGGGATTCCTTCCACCTTTTTTCTCAATCTCAGTTCCTATTTCTTGGAAATAGTCATTTTGATCATCATTTATTGGCATTTCTGGCCAGAGGACATCAGACCAGATAAATAGATACATGGCATAGAATTCACCTAAATACAGTAAATGATTTTTAGCTGCTGACGAACTAAACTTTCCATGGCTCGCTTGATTCTTTCGGGGAGCTATTAGTTTCTGCCTATTACCTGGAGCAGTTTCTGCTGCCGTAGTATTCACTGGTAAATTTTCACTCTTTATGAATGTATCTTTTGCATCTATAAGAAAAAATAAAAGTGAGTCAGCTACATCATCTGCATAAATTTGATCCCCTGTAAAGCAGGCGAACTGGGGCCTCTTTTTTAAAGATAGTTTTCGTTTTTCTTTATCTTTAATAACTTCAACTTTTTCACAAGATTCATTTAAAAGGACATCAAGTGCAGCAAGAGCATCTTTTCCACCACCATGTGGTTTTCTACAAGAACCATGTATAAATTTAAGGTTATTAATATTATCAGCAGGTAAAGTGAAACTTGGGTATTTATAATTTGCATAGCTAATTCCATTTCTATTGTCATTAGTTTCAAATTTATAGTTTCCTTTTTCTAAAATGCCTTCTCCTGCAGTACCACTGTCTTCTATCATCAAACCACTATCAAAAGACAAGTTATAGAAATACAGGTTATTAGCCTCTAATAAATTATCTTCAGGAAGTTTTACCGTTATTGTTGTCACATAAAGACGTTCACCAATTTGCAATAAGAAATTGCCATCTTTTTTCGTAGTGCTACTACCCATTAATGAATAAGTTGAGTTAAAGACCTCTAATGTTACAGTTTCTTCTTTCTGAATCGCTACAAAAACAGAAACAGAATCCTTTTCCACCCGCCTTAGAATTGGGCCACACAGAATCAACGGTAATCCTTTTATTCTTTCACTTAATGGTTTCCATAGAGTAGTCTCCATAATCTTTACTCTTCATCCGTTAAATAATCAAATCTAAAACCACTACTGCCTTCCCCTTTTCCAGCCAGTATTTTTCGACCTGTCCACACATGAGTTTTGCCGTCACTCGAACGTACTCTTTGGCGAGTGATTTGCACTCTTACGCCAGCACGGGGAATCGTTTCTTCTCTTATATTTTCTTTGATTTCATTTGCCAGATAAGTAAGTGGGGTAATTTTGCTTTCAGGCATGGATACTTGTGTTAGTTTCACTTGATGCTGTTCATTATCAATACGTGTGGGTAAATAAGGAATCCAGTTCGAAGGCACAGTACTTACTAACCGAAACGCTGTTTTTGTAGACTCCTTTTCTTCATCACTACTATGCAAAAATGAACCATTTACTTCCAGATGTAGGTCATAGCCTTCTCTTGGCTTTCCTAATGCATTGGATATTATTTTCTCGATACCCCATACCATATTGGCAGCTTCATCGCGTAAAAAGAGCAGTTCTTCAATGGGTTCGGATTCCATATTGAAGGTTGCGACTGGGGGTATAAAAAGGAAATGATCTTCTTTAATATATTTTTTTACAGACTTGTCTCTTATCTTAAAAACATCCCATACTTTTAATGGGTTTTTATTAACGATAGTGTCGTTATTAATATCATTATTAATAGTTGTAGTAACACCAAAGACATCTTCCACTTCAATACTATCTATCCAGCAAAGCTCTCCTGGCTCCATTTCCAAGGGGATGGTGTACCAATCACTGCCAGATACTAGCGAGAAGTCTATTAGCATGAGTTTTAAAATATCAGAGGGGTCAACATCCATTTTGCTTAGATCAAGCCTGCTATCTTCAAAGGAGAAAAGACGCTTATCTGGCATAGAGGCAAAAGAGACATTGACAGGTATTGAGCCATCAGTCGTAGTGAATTTGTGTTTATCCAAAACTAGCGAAACATCTGCCTTGTCAAAGCTATACCAATCTAGTTGACCACTTTGATAGTCGGGGGCTGTAAGTGTTGCATCATCTGCCTGATTTTGGTCTTTCAGATGAACGTTAAACTTGTGAGCTAATTCAGAAGGTTCCCAAGTTGAAGTTTCAGGAGTTTCTTCTACAAACAGTTTGTCATACCAAAGCTGTAGCTGTTTGGCTGTTTTATCAAGAGCTGAAAATTGCTGATACGATGCCTCTTGCGGAAAGTTATTTTCTTTTATCTCAGATATTAAAGACCCACCATCAATTACTTTTCCTTTCATGAAATTTAGAAATTGTGCTGATTTTGAATCCAGCTTGTCTTCATCATTGGCTTGATCAAATTGAAATGCTAACCGTAAGTTATTAATGAATTCTTTTGATTTCGTTTGACTAAACTCTTGAATTATAAAACGCTCAAACTGTTTGCCTATTCTTACTCGAGTTTTAAGGTCAAGCTTTTTCATGGTGATGGCTTCGACTCTGGCTTCAAGTGGAATATTGTTTAGTGCATGACGAGCTGAACTTTTGGAGTCTTCTGCATTAATAGCTGAGTAATACTGTATTTTTTCTTTGTAATAAGAAGCCCTAACATTAATAGGTGAGCCATTATCTTCACCCTGAAATTCACCAAATTGCCACTGTCTCCCCAACATCCATAAGGGGTCTGCTGTACGCATGGCAAGAGCGTTGGTATTGCGAGGACTTCTTGTTGAACCTATGATCTGAAATTGTGGAGTAAAGTCCACAGTTTTACCTGTGTTTCTCTCTAAATAATCCTGTAATATTTTATAATATAGGCTCATAGGAATTATCAGTTAAGTCGAGGAATATTGATTAAGTGAGTCATCGGTAATAAAAAGTCGTATTCTTTCAATAGCTCTGCATCTATCATTCTAATTTTCATTAGATCCATAGTGTCGATGATAATGTCGCGTAGCATATCTTCACTCCACTCTTGCTCTTCACTATCTGGATCGGGAACAGCTAATAACAAAGATTGTGGTGCTTCGTTATTGGGGCCGTCATATTGGAAGCTTAGACCTGTATTGAGCTTTTCATGGGGGATATGCTCATGAAAGTCTTCTATCACGATGCCATATTGTGCAACAGCTTTTTTTCCCCTTGTTAATGTCACTGTATTATCGCTGTAGATCATCAGTGATTCTGAGTTTTGTGGATAAATCTGCTTTTCTTTAGGTTCAAATTTTTTGATTTGTGCATAGATTTTATGGTTACCAAGTGTATCTATTTCATCCTTATCCAATCCAACCCATGGGTAAGTATTTAATGTCGGATATTGCACAATTTGAAAACTAGATTCTGCTGTCTTATTAAGTGACTCTTGCCACGTACTACTGATCATCTGCCACTCTTCAAATACTTCTATATTGGTTTTAACTTGTGCTAACTCTTGTATCCAGCTTTGAATACGCTCTTGTCCCCAGACTTTACCTGTTGTATTGATGGATGGATCGCCCACGAGTAATTGCTGCTTATTGGCATTAATAACACTTTGTACATTGGCAGATGCAAAAGCAGGTGGTAATAGAATAAAGGCTTTGCCAAATAGCGATTTTGCAGCTTCTTGAAGCTCATTAAATATTGAGTAATAATCTTGTTTTTCTATATTGCTATTAAAACGATTAATATGAGAGCCGACCTTATGAATCAGTTTATTGATTTCATTTTGCAACTTCTCAATATCCCCCATTTCTGTTGCTTTCAAATCAGACAGAAATAAATGTTTCGCTTCTGAGATATTCAAACTTGCGAGTGCTTCAAGATTGTCTATTGGGTTTCTAGCCCAGTCTTGTAGCATTGTTAAATAACGGTTAAACCTCTCTCTTTCTTCTTTCAAAGCATTCCATGCACTGCTACTAGCTGATGTAAAGTTAGGGTTTACTCTTTCACCTAGCGTGGCTAGATCATCTGTCTTAACAAATCTGCTTTTTGATAATAACTGGAAGGCATAACGTGCCACTTCAAGCGCCTGTGCGAGTGATTGGCAATTTTTAGCGGCTGTTTCTGTAATGGTATAGGTGATTGAGCCTTCTCTTTTGTCTTCTTTAGGACGAGCCACTTTCCAGATTCTCAATTCAAGTTCACTAGCTCCATCAGAGACTTCATCTACGCTAAGATAAAGAAAATCTTGATAGCTTATATTGAGTTCGCTAAGTTTTACTTCTACGAGTTCTACCGATGATGCGCTTGCTTTATCTTCTCGCTTAATCTGAACTTCACAGCCTATCTTGTCTTGCGGACCTAACATTTGCATCAGCCAGCCTTCCAATACTGGTTCTATAAAAGCTTTACCATCCTTAGGCTGATAATTAGAAGTGATTTGGGGGAAGAGATAGACAAGCTTGTGGGTTATTCCCACACCAGGTATTTTTGTTTTTAAACTATTCGTCTCAGGGGGTTGTATTGCACCTTTTGCCGCATCCATTGCGGCAGAAGATTGAGTAAGATTACCTTGTATAAGCTGATAGCCTGCTTCGTAAAAAAGATGATCCGCTGTTCCATCTAAGGTATCTAGAACCTTTGATACTGAATCTATTACATCATCTATATCTGGATCACTCAAAATTTGTAGATGTTGATGTAGATTATCACTTTGACAGGCTCTTATTACTGATAAGCCATTAATAACACGGAGTTGTTTGAAACCTACATCTTCATTACTCTCAGCTCTATTAGTAATATTTTCCTCTAATGGAAATTTTTCCCGTAATGTATAAATAACAGCATCCTGCCCCTTATCATGTAATAACCTTTCCAGCCTATATCCCAGTAGTGCTTCAATTTCCTGATCTTCACGCATACCTTGCATAAGTTTTTTACTTTGCTGAACCCTTTCGGAGGTTAGGTTGAGTGTGAAGGGATTGGATTTGCTGGAGGAATCAGTATTATCTTCTTGAGATAAATAAGAGCTTTTAAAAATGGTAGAAGCTAATGATTGGGCTGTACTAGGACAATGGATAATGCCACCTGAATGTTTTGTATTTTTATCACTGAGTTCATTTGTGACTTGTTCTTCAACATCTTTATATAAGTCTTCGACCCAGCCATAGGCACCTAAATGGATTCCCATTCTGTTATCATTTCTTAGCTCCTCTAGTCGCTTTGCTGCTATACCTGTTAACCAGGCATCTAGGCGATAGCTATTGAGGTCGATGGTTTCGTAAATGGCATTTTCGATTTCTGTTTGGTCTTTATTATTTTTTAGCTCGTTAACTAAAGCCAAGCCCAAATTAAAAAAGTCTCTTAATATTCCACTAAATACTGGACTCTCAACTCGAAATAACATTTTCCCTGAGTTAATAACTTCATCTTTGTCTTTAGTAACAAAGATTTCTTTTATCACACCGCTAAATGGGGCTTTTATTTCTATGGTTTTATTCTTTGATGTATCTTTAGATCTTGCCTCTATAGTGACTACCGTTTCTGAAGTTGAAACACTAGTATTAAGTTCAGATATACCAACCACAACAAAAGATTCATAACCAACAAGGCTATCTATAGAGGGTGAAAAACTAACTGTCCTGTTATACAACTCCATTAAATTTGAATAGGCTCTTAGCAAGAAATCGGTAAGTACAGTTGTTTCCCCTTTATAGTAAATAAAACTTGTTTTAACAGGGAGTTTAGTATTAGGCGGGATGTCTTTTTCTTTATTATCAAATGGGCGATCAGGAGGGGGATTACTTTTTATATTTCTAGCATCTTCTTCAATTATTTTAAAAAAATCTTCGAGAGGCTTTATATCTTTTGGATAAAGTGGAACAGGATGAGCAAGATTCTCTAATTCTAGCAGTGTTTCTTTATTATCATCATCTAATATATCTTTAAAACTCAACTTATAAGAAAACAACATATTTTCATTAAAGCCTTTACATTTTTTCTGACTATAGTCTCGTTTTTTGTTTCCCATAAAAGCATCAAAAATCTCAATGATTTTTTTTGCTTTTTCTTTAATCGAATCGAAATCGTTATAACTCTCAAACTCTGGATCATGCTCTTCCAAAATGCAATAAACCTGCGCTATAGGGAGATAGCCAAGTGCAGTTGGTATATCAGCTTCTTTTTCTAACCAGCTAGGTATTTGATGTCTTAAACGATCATATTTCTTTACTTTAAACTTAATGCCACTGGATGCTTCCTGCATACTCAGCACTTCATACAGTTCTGTATAGATATCTTTGTCTTTTGAATAACCTAGCCGAGGAATACATCCACCCTCATTATCAGTTTTGACTAACTCTTTCCATTTTGAAAATAAAAGGGATAATGCACGCTCTGTTGTGTGTGATTCTGAACTGTTATTCTTTGCAGTATCACTATTAGTTACACTGCTATAGTGTGTAACTGGTAATATTCCATAGGGCTGATCACCAATCTTGATCGATGGGAAAGGCCCTCTTGCTTTTACATATTCAGAATAATATTTCCAGATAGTTTCATGTGTAGGGCTATCAATTAAATCACCAAAAATATTAGCTAGTGTCTCGCCACCTAAGGCAAACCAGCTTAGTTTTTGTATTAAATAATGGGTTTTTGATGAAGAAGTGAGATCACTGTTTTTTATAGAGATGAAGACATTATCATCAAGACCTAGTGCCTGAGCTAACTTGAAACCATCAGATTGATCCCTAGTATTATTTTTTGCAATCGACTGATAGGAGCCGATTGCGTCATACTCATCTGCAATAGAAAAACCACTGGTGTAATCTCCAAAACTATTGGTAGCAGTACCATATTTTAAAAAATCCAAACCTTCGGTATATTGATGATTTTTGAATAATTCAACTAACTTCTCATCAGACGTAGCTTTTGGATTTATCTGTTCATTGTAGAAGCCCGTGACAACAATTCTCTCAAAGGAAGTATGTCCTTTTAGTTGTTCAGTGGTTAATTTCAAAGCCATCCCTGATTTCTCTGCCTCGGCAAAATCAGTTATCCAGTTTTTATCATCATCACTTTCATCAAAAACTAGTAAGTCATCATTTAGACCATTACTAAGACGACCTTTTTTTGGCCATTTCACAATGGGTGTTGCTTTCTCAGATTGACTTACATTCCTATGAGGATAAAAATAAAATACAAATTTATCAGGAATCCCTTTAAAGCAAGTTGTATGATCATTTGCTTTTATTGATGCTTCTTTATCATTCTTTTGATTGGCTAGCTCTTCTTCAGTTATTTGAACTAGCCAAGTTGATCGGTAAACACCATATTTAGAAACAAGATTTTCCCAAGCTTGCTCCTCCTCATCTATTTTAAGAGGTTTAAAGGCTTTAGCATCATTCCATTCTTCTTCAGTTAAATAGGGGTTATGGCTTTGCTGTAATGCCTCATCTGGGAAAACTCTTATCAATAACTTGTCATCAACGAATCTAGTCTCAATCCTTAATGGAAACATAAGAATTGGAAAGGAAATAGATTTGTTTGACATTAGAACTCATCCATGAAAGTTACTGGTCACTAAACTACTAATTTTTGTGGGGTTTATGATAGCTAGATTAGATTAATTTTCAATCTATGTCATATCAAACATATTAATAATAAATATAAGAATTTAGGATAGATACAGAAAAAATATTTTTTTGCTGTTTTAGCAAATATAATTTAAGTGGTGATAATTAACTTCAACTACCTAGATAAATAACTGTAATCTGCTCCCACAATACCCCAGCTCTGCTGATATTTGCAGTCTAATTTGTGTGTCATATTCCAGCTTTCCTTGCTCATCTCCTTTTGATGTTTTCTCCCTTACTGGGGACTCATTGCTTGACAGGGGTGTTGGGAGTATGTTGCTGGTAGATTTTGTAGCTGATTTCTTTTAGATTATGCTCAAAAGCATTTGTGATTGTCGTTTTTCTGAATGACTTCTTGATAGTGTGAACACGAGGAATATTCATCTTCCGCCGTTCTTGCCCTGTCAGTGGAATCTCTTTTATAAGAAAAATTTTAGTGACTAATGGGTTTCTGTAAAATGAATTTGATATCGCTTTTCTGTCTCTAAGCAAATATCAGTTAGCGCCCTATCTACTCCTTTGTCAAAAACAGCCCGCCTGTTATTTTTCTGGAAAAACCAGATGATAAAGCATAACTGTTACGTTATGGCTTTTATGTATAAATGTACTCATCCAAATATTCTACGCCGAAAGCGGCGGGGAATAAAACCCTAAGAGATTCAAAATTATCACTTTTCCAAGAACTCGCTTTAGTCTAAGTTGTGTTCAACTTATTTCAGGACGTGACAATACAGATTAACAATAAAGCCAGCATTCGTGCTGGCTTTTTTTATGACAAGAATAAGTTACGGAAGTTATCTGTGGTGGTCTGTGTAATATCTTCTACCGTGGTATTTCTTAATTCTGCCATCTTATGCGCAACATGTTGTACATAAGCAGGTTGATTAGGCTTGCCACGTTTAGGAACAGGGGCTAACCAAGGCGAATCTGTCTCTATCAACATACGATCAGCAGGGACTTTCTTGGCAACGCTTTGTAGCTCTTTTGCATTGTTAAATGTCACAATGCCTGAAAACGAAATATAGAACCCCAAATCCAACGCCTTCTTTGCTGTATCCCAATCCTCTACAAAACAATGCATGACACCGCCAACCGTTTCAGCCTGTTCTTCCTCAAGAATACGAAGAGTATCTTCACGTGCTTCGCGTGTGTGGATAATAAGCGGCTTGCCCGTTTCTTTCGCGGCTTTGATATGGTTACGAAAGCGATCATGTTGCCAGCTCATATCTTTATCATCGCAGTGAAAATAGTCTAATCCTGTTTCACCAATGGCAATGACATGATCATTTACTGAGAATCGAACCAAAGCGTCTACATCAGGTTCTAGCGTGCCTGTGCTAGTGGGATGCACACCCACAGAGCAATACACATCATCATGATCGCGGGCAATACAGTGAACATCCTCAAAGTGCTCCATATCTATACATACGCAGAGGAATTGCTGAACCCCTACTTCACGCGCAGCATCCAGCATTTTATTTAAATCGCCATCAAAAGCATCGAGATCTACCCGATCAAGATGGCAATGGGAATCTGTCAACATAGTATATCCAGTGTTTGTTCGCTTTTAGACTAATGCTTACACAAGCCCGATAAGTTTGAGGAATAAGTACAACAGCACGATGGACAATATGATACCCAGTACAAACTGTATTAATCCTTTAATCAGTACTGATTTAACGGTACGTGTTTCACGCTTTTCAGTCACGATATCATTTTTATCATGTCTGCTGCTTGGCAGTGGAATTTGCTTCTCTTTTACAGCACCATAGCGATGAGAGCCAGAATTATCATGGGAACGAATACCACGCTTAGTCCACCACCAAATCAAGCCCACTAATAACGACCCTATTCCAGCAATCAGCATAAATAATCCAGGTGACCAAACCCAAATGGTGACAGGCTTGGATAAATGTACTTTATCGCCCTGTTTAATGGCTGCTCTCGCCGAGTATGAACCAAAGCTTTTATACTGATGCTCATATCTCGGCGTTGATAAACCTTGAGAAATGGTTTTATCGCCCAGCTCATAAAAATACAATACATCTGTAACATCAGGAGATATTTGCATATTAAATTGCACACTTTGCCCTGTTTTTACCAGCCGTGATGATGTTTTGATAGTGACCTTGGGTGCCTGATCTGCTGTTGCAGAGCCAGCATTACTGGCTGCTAACGGATTAGCCATATCTGTACCCGTTGTAGCAGAAGCCGTAGCATCACCCGTTATTAGCAAGTTCACGGTAGTCGTAGATTGATTATCTTTATCATCAGTAACCGTCAGTGTGATGTCATAGCTACCAGGATTAACATCAGCAGAATCAAATACAAAGGCTCTCTTGTCGCCGCTATGCCCTGAAGAGCTAATCCATTCATATTTTAATGTGCTGTTGAGGTCGTAAGTTGAATTACTTGAGAAAGCAATCATTTCACCCCGCGCTACTTCCATTGCTACTGGTAGTACGTTAGCAAGTGGTTTTTCCCAACCCGCTGCAACATCCACAATATAGGATTCAGATTTAGCAAGAACACCAGAGTCATTATAGGCTGTTACCGAGACGGTATAGGTATCTTCATCATCTGGCGTCCAGCTAAACTCGGGGTTTATATTGGCTATTTTCTTACCATTAATGTGATACACATAATGCACATCGGCCAAATTAGTCTCAGGGGTAATCGTTGTTTTAAAGGTGATCGGCTCTCCTGCTTTTACAGAGCTTTTATCAAAGGCTATGCTTATTCTGGCTTTATTCTGCTCTGGCTTCGGAATAAGTACTTCGAGATCTACACGCTGATTACTACCCACTTGCTTTCCCGCTTCAGGAGTTTGTTTGCTAATCACTTCCTGCAAAACATTGCCTTGTATTTTCTCAACAGTACCAAGCTGTAACCCTGACTTTTTAAGTTCTTTACGTGCATCTTCCAGTGTCATATGGGTAACACCAGGCACAATGATATTTTTTGCTTTAATTTCCAGCATGCTTTCAATGCTGGCCGTTCTGCCTTTACTGTCCTTCACATTTAGCTTAATGGTGTGCCTACCTAGCGCTAAATCTTTAGTGGTGATAGTAAAAGTATTGGTATCACTTTTTTGCGGACCAAAAGACCAGCTATATTGATAATTTACACCACTTTCAGGCGTTGCAATTTTAGCGGAAAATTGGATCTCTTCACCTTGTTCGATACTGCTTTTCAGTGGTTGGATACTGATATCCAGATCTTCTGCATCTGTTGGTGCCTGTGTGGGAGGTGTTTCCTCTTCTGACTTTTCTGTATCAGGGGTAGGTGTAGAAGCTGTTTCACTGTCTGACTTTTTGCTGGCAACCACAAGGCTTATACTGCCACCTTGCGCAAGTGTAGAATCAGCGGCAGGTTGTTGAGATATAATAGTTCCAGCCTCTTGATCGCTTTCACGCAATTCAATAGAGCCTGTATTCAGTGCTTGCTCTTTAAGTAATGCTCTGGCTTCATCAACCGTTTTACCTGTTAAGTCAGGCACCGTTACATCAGCACCTTCACCTATAACAATATCAACCTTGTTATTAACATTGACTTCAATGCCTGCTGCTGGCGATTGCTCTAGAACTTGCCCCGTATTTTCAGTAACCTGTTTTTTGCTAACAGTGCCTAGCTCTAACTCGGCTTGTTTTAATAACCCCTCAACTTCAGACTGGGTTTTACCCACCAGATCAGGAATTTTTGTGGCCTTTGTATCAGGATCTTTGACAATGAGCGTTGCTGTTGTATTTTGAGACTTTCCATCTTTGTCGATAACCTTCAGATGAACTTGATAGTGGCCAGGATTTATATCTTGAGTCGTTACCTGAAATTGTTCCATATCACCCAGTTGGGTATCAAAACGCCAGCGTAAATCATGATTGGCTGCTGCTTTAGCATCAACTTTGAAGTGTGCTGTTTGCCCTTTGTTAATACTTATCGTAGAGGGTTTAATCAGAGAAACTACTGGTTTCGCCGCATCAGTATCTGTATTAGTTTTGTTTGTAGAAGTATCAGCTGGAGCCTCTGGCTTTGTTTCAGGTTTGTTTTCTACGGTAGTTTCTGGTGTGCTTGCAGGCTTACTTTCTGGTTTACTCTCTGTAACTGGACGACCATTTTCATCTTCGAGAACATTTCCTTGAGCATCAACAGGGGGTTGATCTTTTTTCTGCACTTCATAATAGATAGAGCCATGGACTTGATCCCGTGATTTAGTTGTCACTGAGACACGCACGCGA
>JAUTBZ010119978.1:0-16283 GCA_032361785.1 Lepetodrilus galriftensis
CTTTCCTTATGGATGTGCTATTGATCGTTTTAAAAAACCTACCCATGTTCGCATTTCTTCTTACTGTTATACTGATTGGTCAATTTTGTGAGATTATAATCATAAAAAAAAATACTTTAAAAATCGGTCTTGTATGACATTTGGGAAATAATATAGATTAGTGTCATGTTGATGGAAATGTCACCTGTTGGCATAAAGGTTGCTCTTCATTTTAAACTTCTTGCTGATTTAGTCATACTACTATAATACACCTCTGGGTCGGTATGCACAAACATAGTTCAACCACAGTTTAAGCTAAACTAGGTTTAAGCAACGAGTTATACCACTGTCAGTATGATCCTTAAACTACAGTTTAACTAAACTAAGGAGTCAAATTAACTGCACTAAATGCAACTCAGGAGTCATACTAACTGCACTATGATGTACCTTGGAAGAAGATTAAATATACATTGTCAGGTTTTCATTATTACTAATAAAGCTATATTTAGCAAGAAACCTTGGGGTTTGTGAAACTAAATTGCAAGGTGTGTAGTCATATTCAAGGTAATGTTACTGTGACACCTTTTGTAAAGGTTTTGCTTTATTCACAACAGCCATCTATTGTTCACCTGTGAATGTCTTGAGAACTACCAACTAGTGGATGCCCACAGATAAGTCAGAAAAGTTTGTTATTTTTACCAGTTACATTTGCCTAATATTAGCTCAAATTAATTTACTGATATGAATGGAACATGTGTGCAATTGTATCCATGCCAATCTTTTTGTGAGGAAAGTCACCACAAGCAGTAAAGAAGTTTTTAACCTGCTCGTCTATTTAATATAAGCTGGTCTGGCAACGTGTATTACGCGATCATGCAAGAGTGACTTTGAATGGAAATGAAAAAGTCTATTCAATATCGTCCGTGCGTAAAAGGATTTCAGTTTGCGTTCCGTCACACGGATTACAGGCATGTGGATATAACGAAATCTTGTACAAAGCCTGGTTATGTTGTTTCTCCAAATCACGGCATATGAATGCATTCTTTAATGTGTGGTAATAGTTTGTTTTCAACATTCAAGTACCACTTGTAAAATAATACTAAAATCTTGCTTACGAGGTGAGCTTAAGTGTTAAGTGATCTTTATTTTTGTCCCAAATCTATGTGAATAACATTTTATTGTACAAATATTTATAAATAATATATTATTTACATTTTGTACAGTACAGTATAAATAGAAAGGTATTGGTAGTGATGTAATTCAAGATTGGAGACATGCCACTTTCTGAATGGATGTCTTTAGACTACTTGGTATTGGGTTGCATCTTGTGCAGAAGTTTACAGGGCTCGACAGTAAGGATTGTCAACCTGCCAGGTACAGATATATTATCCACAGGACAAGTTCAACAGCCCAGATTAACAAGCCCTTTACATGTATACAGGACAAGTAATTTCATGTCCGACAGGACAGAGACAGGTGCCTCAAAATGTTAATAGTAGAGCACTGAATTTAGGATCTTTTCTTATTTAACCTAAATTGACCGTGACCTCGTATTAATTGCCATGCTTTGTTATGATGGATCTGTGGCGTTTGGTTTATACAGATTGGTGGAGGCTGATTGATAAGTTAGTAATAAAATAGTATGGCTCTGGTATCATCTAAGGCAGGAAGTGGCTAGCCAAAGACGTTAATAAAGGTCAACTGTGTTTACTCAACAAGTTCATAGTTGTCCCACCAAGCTGTAGTCACACATACTACTTGACAAAAATTAACTACGTATATTGCTGGCGGCCACTTGGTTTGGGCGGTTGGTTGTATGTTTTATAATTGCAAGATTTTATCTGATTAATCTATATATAGCTGCTTACATGTGAAATCAATTATGGAAAATTACACCTAGTGGATTAAATTGGTTTCTTTAAAATATGTTCAATATGTTACGTCTATTAGGTCTAATAGTTAAGACATTGTAAGTTTATAAATATATATCCGTCAATCACATAGCCTTGACTGTAATGTTTAACATACTGAGATTTACAATACTATTCAGGAATCGTATTGATAGTTTTTCCTTGTTCAAATAGGACTATGTATTTTTAGTAACGTTCATCATGTGTTCTTATGTTTGACTGGTAGTGTTTACTCATTGCCAAGGCCTTCATGGGCCGTTTATCACCACGCTCGTGTTCTAGGACGGTGTTTAGCTGTCGGAGGAAGTCCTCTCGTACAGGCCATTTGTGTTAGAATTATCCTGAGTGATGTTCTCCAATGCTCTAATGGTCCCCGGAGCCGCTTCTCACTTTCATTCTGCGCATAATCAGGGCTTTTTTTGGAACGTGTTGAGTGTACAGAACAAGTTTTGCAAAGGATCCCGGTCAATAATCGAGCCAGGACCAAAGAAATTGATTTAGTCAGAGTGTTTTCAGTTCCTTCCTCTAATGCTACCGGAGTTCACAATGTTCTAAAAAAACCATCATCTTGTCATTGGTGAAGAAGGATTTTCTGGATAGTTTATGGCCATGATGAAGTACATATTTCGTTGTGAGCTAATTTGGCGAGATAATTGTGAATCTTGAACGTAGGTGCAGTTTGAAGTGTGAACAAGTGCAGGTAAATACAACACTATTTTTACGATATGATGTAAAAATGTCTTGGCTTTGAAGTGAAGACGTGTTTTATGTAAATGAGTCACTTGTAAGAAACGTAATGATAAGCTGGTGGTGGTCACAGGGCACGATGAAGGCCATCTTGTGTCGCTGGATACGGTCTTAAATGTGGGGATGTTCCGCGAGTCTGACCTTTACCTAAACATGTCACGACAAGACAGTCTTAGCAGTCTGGATGGGAGGTGTAAGTCATTACTCAAAAGTTAGCCGGGTCCTGCAAGAATTTCAAAACCACTGAAGGTATATAAAAAAAAAATGTTTTGCTTTTTGGGGAGTTAGTTATCCATCTTCGTGACAGTTTTGCAACCTATGCTTATTTTTCCCCCAACTACCTGAATTATCTGCATTATCTAGTGGACGCATGAGTTGTTTCAAGATATTGCGCAGTATGTGTGAGGAGACAGTAGGCATTGTGTATGTGAACATTACCCGAAAACATCAGAATATCTTGCTGCATCGTGGATAATCCAAAGTGTAATGGCTTAAGACCACGTCTACCTTATTGTGGATAATTTATAAGGCTTTATTTATGGGAACATTACCTGAAGGCATTGGAATAGTCTTGTTGCATTGTGGACAATTCAACGTGTTCTGGCATAGGACTGGTCTTCCGTATTGTGGATAATTTATTGTGTGAGGTATGTACAGAATGTGACTAACACCGGTTTGACGATGTGTGCGTATACCATGGACAATCTCGATGTGTGAGCAATGCCAGCCTCGCTCACTACACAGTGTAACACTGGTGAGTCACAGTTCTCCCTTCACACCGCACACATCTAGAGCTCAAACTTGTCTAATGTGCTCCACGTTTTAGTCTCAATATTGATTGTGACTAAAAATAGGCACATACTATGCCATCTGGTTCATTAAACGTGATGCACTGGCAAATAAATTCCTGTTGTACTGGAGGTCTGGACTGCAATGGACTGCAGACTGCTGGTCTAGCTATGGTTTCCTGCAGACTGCTGGTCTAGCTACGGTTCCATGCAGAGACCCGAGACAAGGACATGAATTAGACCCTGTCGATACCGGCCATGCAAGGGTGGTAGCGCAGTCAGGACCCGATCTCGGGGTCAGTTTAAGATTTGCAGATGAATCGAGGTCTTGCTCCAGTCGTTTATGGATCTCCTTTCAGTCGCCATGTTCACACCAACGTGACCGTGTTATTGATGAATTCGGCATTCGGGAGTGCCTTGCAAATGTGAATAGGATGTCAGTTTACTTGCTCCAGAATTTGTGTTAATCGTTTTGATCGATTCTGCTGCTTTGGTGTCGGATTGCTGTGGATTTATTCATTTTCCGATGTCCGTATTGTGTTATGTAATTCATACAATTTGGTTAGCGGAATTTATACGGTTCGTAATTTTCCACTTGGCATCGTATGTCTAAATTGCATTGTCATTGGAAAATTCCTTTTAATCCTTAAACTTGAATCATGGAATTGTTCAAGTAGGGTTTTAAATCCGAGATGCTTGGGCTTTCATCAAGATTGGTCTAGTACCGTATTATGTTTGACCTTCTTCTATGTATTAGAGGTGTCTTTTGCATTGACGTGATGATAGTTAAATACTCTAGGTTAAATATAGACTGCAGCGTAATGTAATCTTTGGCTGGATGCCGAAATAGAGGTTACTTATGGAATACGGTAACTTGTATTAATACCACTGTGATGTAAAACAATAATTCACTCACACTTTCATAATGAAGATTTGTAATGCTAACCTACTGATTCCAATTCCATTTCAATAAAAAAAAATGCATAACTGTTCGGAGAAACCCTGATATTGAGTTCAAGGTTGCATAAAGACATGAATGCACTTAAATTGCTATTGTAAATGTCTCCTGTTGTAGAATACATCCATGGATGCCTATAATAAAGTGGTTGCAGTATGTAAAATATATTGGGAACCCAGTGCAATCCGAACAGTAAATACGGTAGTACAAGTAGGCCCCCTAAAGAAATTGGTGTATGATGATCGCTGCTAACGTAGACGCTGTAAATGATCGGCAAGTGCAGGAGTAGCTGCAGACAGTATGTGCGTGGATTCAGCTTGTACGAGAACACCGTTTGTACTCTCTTCACTGCTACATGCTGTAGCAATCGTGTCGAAAAATCAATACTTGTCCTCCCTGGTCCAGCATAGAGCAGCCATATTGGGAGAAGTGTATGGACGTTTCCGTGCGATTGTGCTGCAGTAGAAATATGGAGATCACGGATATTCTATGATTACGGTAACCAGGATCCTGTTTAGACAAACCTTGTGTAGTATGTTGGATAAGAAAAGCAGTATTTTTGTTGTTTGGTTTGGGTGGTTTTTCATTCGTGGCAAATATCGTTGGCGATGTTGATCGTGTCTCGGGAGGCCATGCTGGCTTCACTAGGTTCTGGTGGTGGAGTGACGAGGCAGGTTCTAAGCAAATTCGCTGTTTGTCGTATAAATACACTTTGCTTCCCTGATAAATACACAGTAGCGTCTTATATGTGCTAATTTTACTGTCACAATGCCGATAAATAGAACAAGCCATGAAAGAAAATCAAATTAAATTGTTGATGTTTATAACACCAAATGTATTGTTAAGATTTCATTTGTTGGTGCCTTTACAATGTAAACACTGATTTGTTGCAAACTACCTACTATTGTCTGTATCATGTCCACATTGAACCGTGTGCACTTATCGACTGTATCTAATTCTTTTACTATTTGTTAAGCAATTTTCATTTTATTTCAGATTTCACACCTAGAATACCACAATGAGTGAACTAGACCAGTTACGGCAAGAAACGGAACAGTTGAAAAACCAAATAAGAGTAAGTACTTTTCTCTGTAGTTTTGTCACAGTACTTTTGTAGCATATCTGTGAAATATTCCCACAGAAATGTATGTCAATAAATCAATAACTTGTTCATACAGTTTTTCAGAAGATCGTTTTACATGTAGAGATCATATTGATAACATGTTTAAAGATATGTTTTCAGATATCGATGATATCAATGAAAACTATTTTATAATATGATAAAAATATAATGGAACAAATATTATCACCATTTGGACAGCAGTGGTTCCAACATCTTTGTTAACAATAAAGTTTACGTCAACATTTTCTTAATATTTTTGCAATTATTGTTTATTTATAACACACTGAAATAAAACAATAACTAGCTCACTCAATGTTTATTACAACACTAACTTGTATAATGAGTTCATCTAGTGGAGGGTAAGGACCGAATCATCAATATTAACATAGACAGACACACAATTATGTTGACATGTTGTGATGTTGAAGCATAGCACCTGCTTTACCCTTTCCATGCTGGAGGCAACCAGAGCTGCCCAAATAAGCTGTGTCTGTCTAATACAGCAGAACGAGGGTTAAGATCACCATATGTGAATACTGAACATGACAACAGTTGACAATAAATTTAACTTACTGCAACCACTCGCCATATTGCACAAAAACTTGGGGTTTTTCCCCTTTCTTTTTCAATCAGATTTGTATCAAAGAATAACTATTTTATCCTCTGGATTAATCATGTTTGATAGATAGATTCTAGAAAGCGACTAGTTACCCCAATTCCAAAAATAATAAATAATATTAATGTTTGATAATGTAAGCATGAGATTATTGAAGGTTACGTATAGCAATAATTTCAAGAAACTCGATAAGTTTCCCATGAAATCGACTCTCACAAGAATAACAAATCTGAATACAGCCTCATTTCAAGTGAGAATACTCGATCACGACTGCACGGTGTTCCTGTAACTTATGGAATATTCCTCTACATTTCCCCTCTCTCCCGAAGACGATGAGTTAACCTGCGTGAGCACTGGTGGCCAGTCTGTTACGGAGACGCGGAGACCCTCCGTATTGATCCAGTGTCTTGTTGACAGTGACATCCCCTAGCAGGAGTGTGCACAGCTAGCATACATGATTGTAGCCGATACACAGTTTAACCATTGATTTAAGCTAAAGCTTCTGCCGCCATTTATTGGGTCCAGCGACATGAAGGACGGGCTAGGGGCGAGAATGGGATTTTCATTGGCTGAGAGGATGTTTAAATTGAATGTTTGACAGTGTTTATGATTCTCATTATGTTTTAAAAAATGCAATTGGATGGAAATTTAAAGATACACTACTTTTTTTTTATGATTGAAATTCAATGCCAATTTCTGCAGCAGTGTTATTATCAAGTAATAAATACATTTTTCTTTTCAATAATGATTCAGCAATAAATAAATAAAACTCAATAATAACAACAATAATAATTTCATGCTGGAGAAATCATGTTTTATTTTTAAGAATTACTCTGGACATTCAGTACTATGGACATTCAGATGTCTGTCCATGTTTCATTTGATCATGACACTAGTGGACGACAAATGTCATATTTCATTGGCTGTCCATCAGTTTCAGCAGATGTTAACATTTCCAATATACATTTATATTCCAATATAACAATATACATTTAAATGTCTTCTTTTTGCAGGAGGCCCGAAAGGCTGCAGCTGACACGACCCTTCCACAGGCAGCTGCAAATGTCGACCCTATCGGTAGGATTCAAATGCGCACAAGGCGCACCCTTCGGGGCCACCTTGCAAAAATATATGCCATGCACTGGGCATCCGATTCCAGGTGAGTGCCGTCCAGTAGTCATAACTATAGGCGTGTGTATGTACTCAATATAAACTGTAGTGGTGATGGCTACTGTGCTTAATTTTATGGTTATATCATTACCCCCGAATCCCTTGCAATCTATATAGTGGATGCAGAATGCCTGAGTATACCTCTTAACATGAATAGGCATCGCTGCTGTGTATGGGCGTTGAATTTACTGTGGAACCGGTCCATGACCAATATCAAACTGGAGTCTAAAGCTATCTGATTGGCTATTTATAAAAGTCCAAATTATTTTAATTTAATGCTATTTTTTAGTGTAAGGTGTTGATTTATATTTTTGAGATTATATTTTTCATTCCACAATAAAATATGACTTACATGTTCAGTTGTATCAAAAATAAACTATGGTAGTCGTGTGAACCACATTCTTTCTACAGGTGTAGTTCTACTACTCCTATTAGAACCACATGTCTGTAAATGGTGAATTACAATATAAACAAACTTGACATAAAACATTCCGATTCATGTGGATCCCTTACCAACAGATAGAATAAGCCTGGGAAGCAAAGATAACCACAAAGAGTACATTACATCTGCGACTGTCCGTATAGAATGCAGGGGCTTACGTAGTCTCGCTAGGTCTATCTGAAGATCGGCAAGGTTTAATGTCTACTTCTATTTCGGTACTACAAAGAAGAGGTGTATTTTGATAGAACCCTATTGTAAATATCCCGATAAGTCTAAATGTATTCTGGTAACTCAATATTGAGCTTTTGAAACATCGTTTTCAGTTTGATAGACATGATCGTAAAAAACGAAAAAACGAACCGCATAACACGTGTTGTAAATTGTTTTAAGGAAATCTTCCCATCTAGACCTTGTTATTGTTTGCCATGTTTCATGTCTTATTGGATCCTTTGAAGTGGAAATTCCAGTTGGTGCACTAGCAATAGTAGGAATTAAATGCAGAATATTTCTGGCATTTAACCGGATATGATGACCGCCAATCGGTGGACATTTGCTACAGCTTAAGTATGAGAACAGGAAATGAAATGCGATATTGAATAGGATTTAGGTGCTGCCGAACTTGCATCTAGGTGCAAAGTCGGTTTGCAGTGTCACATATTCTGACCAAAGATAGGAAATCAAAAGTCTTCCCTCAGTATAAACCCCTGTTGTATGATTTGATAAACCAGTCACTGATTGGCTTGCTTTGATTCAGAATTTTGCTTCCGATTGGTAATCAAATATCACAGTCTAGATTGAACCGAGTTCCGTTTTTGTTTGCAAATTTTCTTATCCAGTGCCTTTATTAATTTTAGCCTTTATATATTTTCGTCTTCCAATTTTCCTTTACGATAATCTTTATTTTATCAAAATAATCCTACCACAATGTCTTAAATTTTTCAAATTATCTACTTTTCGGAGATCCTTTCCCCACTTCTGAGAAATACTATTTTCCCATTACTAGCATACATTAAGGATTCAAGCTTCTTGCACTAAATGAGCATTATGCAAGGATATTCATGTGAAGTAGAAGTAATATAATGGACAATTTTCATGTACTTAAGTTATAAATATTAAGTCGTTGAGCCTACTAACAAATCTGGTCAGCATGACACTATAGAGAAGTCAAGCAATTGAAAATCTCATTATCCGACCTAGAAATAGAACTAGGTTTAGTAGAAGCAAACTTGCTAAATACTGACCCATTTTGGCATTTTGCCAGTGGCTGGGCGAAGTGAAAGCTACTTGCTTTAACCAAGGCCCATGTGTCATGATTTAGACACGCATGTGACAGTGGAATTTATCAAACTGAAGTGCTATTTTTCATAGTCAGAGTAGCGGTTAAAGGTTAACAAATGAAAGTTGTATAAGAATTCAACATAGGCATTATTGACACCGCATTGTAAGGTAGTGAAATTATATAATTTTCAAATATGACTGAAATAGAAACAAATTTAACTGTTATGAAGCAGATGTGTTCTAGACTTGTGCACTTACTGTCACTATCAACTTAGATAAATAATACTATTGTAACACCATTCTTGTACAATAATTCAGTTTGTGCAAGGTGTTAGATTTTCGAGCTTCTAGCATTTCCAATAACTTAATTTTAAATTCAGTGCATATGGGTGAAAGATTCCCACTGACGTAAACATTAGATTACTAGCTCCTTCTAAATTACAAGAATACACACATTTTCACAGTGTGGCATACTGTGTATATTTATTCAGTATTTCCTCCAGGGAAAAGTCACTGGAATTTAATTTGCCTTCAAAATCGAAGACGATTCTGCATCACATTGTGGTGCTTGCTATGTTTATTTGAATTAACATATTGCTTGTCAGGGTTGAAGGGAGGTGGGGCGGGGTTAAACACTGTTATTGGATGCATACTTGAGATGCAGTTTGAAGGAAAGGGTGAATTACAGGTCGCAAGTTAAAATTGTAGATTCCCTATCCCTCCCCCTGTCTGTTTGACGAAGAACCCAAGGAATGGTTGCCATGCCAACGGTGGCATGATGTAAAAGGCAGGAGCCTGAGCTGGAACAGTATTGATTTCTGTAGTGTAGCAAGCGCCTGTACAGACAGCAGAGAACTACAGGGAATACGGCCTATATCGTGACGCCAGCAGCTCGTCTGCCATAGCTTTATATACCCTGCAGAGGAAATATACTGTTGTATTTTGTAGCAACAAGTGCATTGGGATGTATACCTGATATTTCCCAGATTGATAACAGTAAATTTGATAAACCTGCATATTTTGTTCTAAATTTAGATTTTGATTTATTATTTTAAAATAAAGATGGTATCGATATCCTGCATATTTTTGGATCAATATGCTGAAAGCATACATGGCATGCAGTAATTTCGGTGCTAGAGATTAGCTTAATGATACAACAAAATTGCATAGGACGTAATTAGATCAATACTCACATTGGTATAGCTCATTCTTCACCAACCCCCAACATTAAAAACTCCACCCTACCCTCAATATTAAAACTAGCTCAGTTACACTGCATTACGGTATATGAATGCCTGCATAATTTGGTTATCGTCTACCACACATGTGCTTCATACTATTTATATATGCAGACAGCAGGTGTCATATTTCAACTTGTGGTGTCTGTAAGATATATTATCAAGCATAGGCGGATTCAGGAGTTAAGCCAGAAAAAAAGGAGAAACACAAATAAGTGCTTTTTGTTTTTCCCCATTATTTCTCTCTAGCTTTTACTCTTTCTTTTCATTAATGTTGATATGCTATTTCTTACATATTAAATTTAATATTTTGGAAAATATTATTGTAATATCGTCAAACGGACACTCATCACTCGTCTACCCATTAAAAATGTTTATATCGTTCCATATTATATGGTTCCGCAAGATTTCATGTTTTAACATCATGCATTATGGTAGTTTAAAAACTAGCAAGAATTCACATGTTAGTCTAGAAAACTATGTGATAATATGCCTCACAAATTCACCAAGGATTCATGTGTTAGTCAACGATTCATGTGCTAGTCTAGAAAACTGTGATAATATGCTTCACAAATTCACCAAGGATTCACGTGTTAGTCTTAGAAAACTATGTGATAATATGCCTTCCCAATTCAATCTCCTCCTATATAATGGTATCATGTTTCAACTCCCATGCAGCGTTCGGTAAGTATACTGTGTTCCTCTCATCTCACTATAGAAACTTGAAGGCAAGGTATCACAGAAGCATCCCATTCTATATCGCCAGTGCCTAGGGGTTGCATCATCTCAGGGGGGCGCATAAGAAGTGCTGTGCATGTTCACTGTCACCATAGTTACACGTACACAGGTTCTTTTTCTCCCTTTCTCAGAAATACTGATCGAGCACTTTTTCATTATTTCCATGGTTACATGTAATATGCATCACTTTGATTTCCACGAACCTCGGAAGTAATTAAAAAAATTGGTAATGGATCAGATAAGATTATTACTAAGTCAATCATTTAATCTGATACATCGGGTGAAATGACAATGTTTGTAAATGATAAATGGGTAAAATTGTGTATTTATTTTATTGTAGGCGTGGCCTGAATAGATCTGAATGTTGATGTCTACTAGCATAGACTCTGTGATACTCATGCCTTCAACACACATCTCATTAGAAAGTAGATCATTATTTAGTTGTTGTTTTTTCCCCCTTGAAAATAGCATGCATAGTTATTAGACACTAATGGATTATTTTCCAGCCAAGTTATACTATAATGCCCTGACAGTCGCAGGATGTCGACATCTTGACCCACTGCATGCAGTGATTGCTTTGACAGATGTTGCATGATTTCCCAGAATTAGAGTTAAAATAAATTGGTTTAAACCTGTCATCTGTCAGTGCCATTTATCAGCACGAAAATTAAAGGCACATGTTAGAAATTTCTGATGTTAAACATTTCTGACATTTATTGTCTTCAAGTTCTTAGGAAAAGTTATTATTTTCTTTTAGACCCTAGGTTAGGTGCATGAGATTTCATGAATCTCAAATATTGTCACATGATCTCCCGGATACTGACAGATATATTGCGTCCTATAAAGGGTTTTGGTTTTGTGTTGCAGTTTTTAAAGAAATTATGTTGCAATTCTTGTCTGGAAAATCCTTGTACCGTAGCAAGTGTGGAAAACACGTCAAGATTTTTTTTGACTGCTGTTGTTGCTGCTAACGTTAAATAGGTCGTATAGTATATATATATAGTATTGTATAGTAAGTGTAGAAAATACTTTAAAAACTATTGTTCAGTAATCGCTGCTCTGTTGGTGGCTCTATCAGGTTAATAAGCAACATAAATATTCATGTAATGCTCTCGTTGCAAATGGGTGAAAGATTCCCGCAGCGACCAGAGACGTTAAACTCCATATTCACTCATGTACTGCTCAGGTCAGTGTAAACTTCAAGGTCATTGGAATTATCAACAAGTTTTCATGCTTTTGTTATAGGCGTACCGTATTTGTTTATCTGTTGAATTGTCAATGAATTGTTTTAAGGCATACTGGTATTTAGTGTGGATATTTTAGGCTGCAATTTTATCAGTTGGTTGCTAGTTTTAAGGTCATGTAAGAAGTTTAAAATAGATATTTGTGCTACAAATATGAATTATTATTCTTTAGAAAGTGTTTTTGTTAGTGTGCTTTATTAACTGCTATATATTTTTTACCAAAGTCTCTTTTCATAAAGAGAAGCGATCATTTTGGCACACATTTTTTGCTGTTAAAATGTTTACACTTTGTAGTTGATTAATTATTAATTTCTAATGAATATACCCTTTGAAAATTGAGTGAGTTGATTTTTGACCACCCTAACATCTTGTGATAATCTTGATAGTCCTGTTGCATGTTCAAAAGCCTTCTTGCTTTCACACTTTCAAGAAACACTTCAACTATCGTAGGAATTTAGTGAATTATGTTGGCACATTTGCCATGTTTGAGAATAAGGACATTTGGAATGTAGTTATTTCCAATGTCTAAGATCTCAATTACTAACAAAACAATTTGTTAATAAGCATTCATTTTCTTTCTGTAGATGTATTCAACTTGTTCAGGTAGAATCTATATAGAACTTTGTTCAAATAGGTTATAGAAATTTATTCAAATCAATTTTCAAACCAACTGCCATCAAACCTGTTTTTTTTATAAAGTGTGTACATCATTCCCATTGTGTAATTGAAGGGCCAGTAAATCAATGAACGACAATTTGTATTTTAATTTGTATTTTTACATTGCCAAATTTCTTTTCTCATCTATTTTTGTTTTCCTGGCATATACATGCACACTATCTGTGATGTTGTCTTGTGTCGTCTGTGTTTGGGTCTATAAGGCAGAGTGGTGGCTTTCTGAAAGCGTAATCGTAAAACTTTGATCAAAGAAAATAGTGCCTCAAAACATGTATTGTTAAAATAAAAATTGGGTTACAGATTATGTATACCCGTCAATTTTGACTGAAACCAGTTTTAAGACCTTTTCATAAATATTTCCCGCCAAGTGCTTTCATGCATACATTGTATTCTGTCAAAAAGTTTCCTACATTTTGAATTAAAAGACAAAATGATTTCCTCTTTCTGTTTTACTGCTAGCCTTTACAAACCCAGTTGAATCATGGTCTTGTAGATTGACAATGTTAGATATAGCTGTGTTGTTTGTGTACTCGTTTTTATTAGAAAAAAAAGCAATCCTTCAATCGAGATAATATGAACGTTACGATGACACTACTTTGCACAAACGGGCCTGTTTGTATTTCGTCCCAGCACATCAGTAACAAATCTGTTCCTTTTTTCAGAAACTTAGTTTCAGCTTCTCAAGACGGTAAATTAATAGTTTGGGATGCTATAACCACGAACAAGGTAGGCGTCTCCTGTGGCTACATCATTGTGTTCATTGTTGTGTTTATTTGTTTCAGGAACCTTGTATCTGCATCACAAGATGGTAAATTAATAGTATGGGATGGTTTTACATGCAACAAGGTGAGAAACCATCTCAGAGATGCCAAGATGCACTAAATATGTAGTAGACACACAATTAACCAGCCGCAAGACCACACACTCCCCACTTCCTCTTAGTCTTGTATTTTATGCATTCTAGTTTGTAAAGCAATCTTCTTTGAACTATCAGTTTGAGTGAATTTTCTTACGTATAATTTTTTAGTGTTCTGTATTTTCGCTTGCTTTGTGTATCTTGTATTCTGAAAAAAAAACATCTCGTATTTTTTCTAAATACCAGAAAATTACGACATTACGATTTTCTAACAATGTAACAAAGTGCATGAAAAATAAACATGTAAATAATTTTATGATGATTATTTTTGTAACTGCATAGACATGAGTTTAGTTTTCTTTGTGACTTCTCTAGTTGTACACAGTCTTGTACATTAGGAATTTATAGCTATCCGGTCTGAAACATTGCATCATGAAAGTAGTACAATGGTTGTAACTAAGAACTAATCAATAAGCATACATGCAGGGAATCTCTTTAAACTCAGATCTTGGCTTTCACTGCAGTTTTAGTACCAGAGAGACCAAACAGATTCACATGCGCACTAGGCATGCATATAGCTATGTGGAAACCAAACTGAACTTGTATCGCGATTGTAATACCGATAATGACTTTCATTTATCTTGAACTTTACTTTTACATGAAGCGAAATACACATGCAAGACATTTCATTTCCACTGTTTTTGTCGAGCATGGAGTGATGTTGAATGGATTGTCACATGTACCAAGATTTCATTTTATGCAAGTTTTATCAACAGCCCTTGTTTTTCACTTTCTGCATTGCAAATTTTGTTACGTGCTATAGCCGATGGACACTGCAGTAAGTTTGTAATTGAAGACATTTGGAAGCAAGCTTGTGATTGGAGGTAAATCTGACGGGGCTAGTCTCGAAAAATCTTGTCCTTTATTGGCTTTCAAAATTTCTGATGAGCCGAGATCTGATTTTAAAGAAATTGTAAATGTAGGTGTCAATAACTATGCAAATACTCTGCAAGGAAACGACAGTAGATTAATCAATATGCCAAAATAATGAATAGAATATACAAGGTTTCCAATACTAGATTAGATTACTAACAATAACTTAGACTAGAACAGGACTAGAAGTCAAATAGACAATATCTTGGCATCTCTGTTTTATTGAATCAGGGCCCATTTCGATTTGGTTACAAAATGACGACAACTGAAAAAAAATGTGTCAGTCGCTGGCTGATTCTTATTTGAAAATTCACCCATTTTGTTCGCCAACGATAAGAGAGAAATTTTCCTTTCATTTTGTGATGACAATTAGGATGTGTTCTTACTTGGCTTTCTCCCAGAGTTGCTCTGTATGGTCGAATGACACCTTCAGCCGGGAGATCGTTAAGTAGCTCTATTGCTCTCCGTGGTCCAGTCTATATACTGTTGGAAGATCATAGTATATAATCAATATTATGTTACTCTTGTCCAATGTTCTAACTGCAAGTGTTAATCCAGGCAGTCGTTCACCGGAGACTTCAGATGCGCTCTATTCACGTTCTGTTTCGCATGGCTCTTTATGAACATTGTCTTCGGTTTTCAGGAAGAATTGTTCAAAATATTGTTTGTAATGCATGTCATATGTTTGAATTATGTGTGTTTTGTATTGTTGATGTTTAAACTGCTGTGTTTGTATAGATTATTTGAATGTATGTCATGTATATTATTATTGCCATTTATTATTATTATTAGCTCTGCAAGGTTTTGACTGGGTTGAGCATATTCAATAGTGGTAACTCCTATAGTTAAATACAGCATGTACCAGGGTGGAAGATTCCTGTTGTGACGTAAAACAATAATTCACTCACTCATTGCAATCAAGGGGGAAAGCTAGGAAAGTGGTCGACCAGCAAACTTTGAACCCTGAAGGGTCCAGTTTGATCCTACCTGGGGTGCCCGACATTGACGTCTGCAGCAGTTATTGTTCTGACGCAGTCTTGTCACGTATGGGTGAAATATTCCCGCTTTGACGTAAAACAATAATTCACTCACTATGAAACAATCTCGTCGCATATGGGTGAAAGATTCCTGCTGTGACGTAACACAATAATTCACTCACTATGAAACGATCTTGTCGCGTATGGGTGAAAGATTCCAGCTCTGACGTAAAACAATAATTCACTCACTATGACACTTTCGATGGCGTGATGGGATGTCTGAACATTGTGACATGCAGTTATCGTATCGTCCCTGGTTCACCCATACTGGTCTGTGCTTGCAGGTTTCCTGTTGCAGACTTCTCGTCGTGTATGGGTGAAATATTCCCACAGCGACGTAAAACATTAACTAATTGTTAATTATATTTCTATTATAAAGTGGGGCGACATTCCAGCTGTGATGTAAAGCATTATTTCATCATCTATTAAGATGATTAGATATATGATAGGGGGAGGGAATACATGGATATATGGAGAGGGATATGAACATAGATATATGATAGGGATACATGGATATATGAAGAGGGATATGAACATAGATATATGATAGG
>JAUTBZ010120089.1:0-16276 GCA_032361785.1 Lepetodrilus galriftensis
ACATCAGGAGTTGCTAATTTAGCCATTCCTTTACCAATCAAAAAGTTTTGACCATAGCCATCTTTTACCTCTTTGATTTCACCTTTTTTTCCTAAACTCTTTACATCTTTTATCAGTAAAACTTTCATAATTTATATCCTTATAAGGTCATAATTTCTTATTTTCTCCATAATTTTATCTAATTTTTTTTAGAGATGAATTATAATTTCTCTTTATTTGTCTAACTTCACATTATATGTTATTTATAATTAATAACTATTACTATATAATCAATCATATGAAAAGTCTTATATATTATATCTCTGAAAAAATACATTTTCCAAATGTTAAAGATAAGGTAACAGAAGAACTCTATAACATCGTTCCAAAAACACTTATAGCTATTTTTGCATTGGGAACTATTTTTCTTTATCTCTTTTACGAACAAGTTGAAAACGGTAAACTCTTAATTGGGTGGTTTATACTTCTACTTATACTAAACAGCAGTCGACTCTATGATTATATACAGTATCAAAATCAAAAAGAGTCAATGTTTAAAAAAAAATCAATCAAAAATCATCTAAACTGGTACGATTTATTTAAATTAAAAGCAATATTAAATGCAATATTATGGGGAATCACTCCTCTACTTTTTTTTACTGAGCTAAACCATACCTATCAACTTATTATGATATTTTTCATAAGTGGTTACACAGGAGCTATTACAGGGTTTCTTTTTGATTTTAGAATATCTTCTCTATTTATTAGTATTTTAATTTTTCCACTGCTCTTTATTATCTCATTTTCAACCATGCCCTATGTGCATATTGTCCAGCTGCTTATTTTTATATTTTATATGTTGTTGCTTGTCTCAAACAAACACCTCAATCAGCTTTTTTATCAAACATACACCAACCAAGAACGATACCACTGGGCTAAAGATATGTTAAGTCTAAAAGAAAAAAAACTAAGTTCTCTACTAGACCAAGCCCCTATTGGTATCTTTTATTATGATAAAGATTTACGTATTCTTAGCTACAACACTCTTTTTGATGAGATATTTGCTTTAGGAGGCAACCTAAATGGATTTAACCTTCATAATCTAAAAGATAAAAAAGCCATTAATTTAATGAAAAGTGTTTTAGAAGATAAATCAAGCCAAAAACTTATGGGATCTTATAATTTTTCATTTCAAGAAGAGAAGACATGGGTTGAACTTACCTGTTCAGCTCTGGTGGATGAAAACAATAAAATCATTGGTGGTATTGGTACAGCAGAAGATAAAACCGTAGAGCATGAAGCTTATGAAAAAATAAACTATATCTCTCTACATGATGCACTAACTGACCTCCCAAATAGACGGAGTTACCAAGAGTATATGCTTAAGCTTCTTGAACAAGAGGATCACCAACACTACTACTCACTACTTTTCTATATGGACTTAAATCACTTCAAACAGATAAATGACACCTTTGGTCACCTTGTAGGAGATAAACTGCTTCTTGAAGTAGCCAATCGACTCAAAGCTCTTGATATACCAAATAAATATTTGTCACGCATCGGTGGTGATGAGTTTATTATGATTGTTCCTTTTTACCAAAACCACATATCTGTAGCCAAAGCACATGCACTCAACATTGCAAAAAATATTAAAGAGAGTTACTCCAGTACTTTTGAAATTGAAGGTCTTGATATTTTTATGACTACCAGTATAGGTATCGTACTTATTGAACCTAAAAGTGACAATCCTGATCAGATTATTCGTCAAGCCGACATGGCAATGTATCAAACCAAACGAGAAGGTCTAAACAATATTCGTTTCTATGACCACTCTCTCGATGTCAAGCAACGTGCACTTACTTCTTTACAACATGATCTTAAAGCGGCCATTACAAATGGTGAACTGGAACTCTACTATCAGCCTATTGTATCCATGACTACCAATAAACTAAATGCCATAGAAGCCTTAATTCGCTGGAATCACCCAACAAAAGGTCTCATTATGCCTGACCGATTTCTACCCATGGCAACAGAGTCTGGTCTTATTACCAAGATTGGTTGGTGGGTAGCCAAAGAGGTCTGTAGACAACTCTATGTTTGGAAAGAAAATAAGCTTATTAACTTTGAGTATGTATCTATCAATATCAATGCTCGACAACTCAATGAGATTAACTTTGCAGAGCATCTTAATGAATGTATTACAAAAGGGGGAATCTCTCCTTCTCTACTCAAACTAGAGCTAACAGAAACCACTCTTTTAGATAACTTTTCAAATACTCAAACCATTATTCAAAAATTAAAAACAAAAGGTATAGAGTGTAGTATAGATGACTTTGGAACAGGCTATTCTTCACTATCCTATCTTAAAAAGTTTGCATTCAAAGTATTAAAGATTGATAAGGTCTTTGTTACTGACATTGAAACAAACGAAGATAGCTATGAACTTGTAAAAAGTATTGTTGCTATTGGGAAACAATTTAACTACAAAATTATTGTTGAAGGGGTTGAAACAGAAGCACAAAAAGAGAAACTTATAAGTATAGACCAAGATGTTTACTATCAAGGTTTCTTATGTAGTAAAGCTATCCCTGCAAAGAACTTTGAAGAACAGTTCCTTTGCAAAGAGTAATGCTCTATAGCTTCTTTAAAAAAGCCGAAATAATAAAAATTGTAGAGCCATTAACCTTACCCTGAATATGGGTTGGGTCATTTGGAACCATTTTAATATTTTTAACAGTTGTTCCCTGCTTTGCAGTAAAACCAGCACCCTTAACCACAAGGTCTTTAATAATGGTTACAGAGTCACCAGCTTGAAGAATCGTACCATTAGCATCTCTAACAGGCTCTGCATTTTCAGCATCTAAAACTTCTTCTGCCCATGCTTTAACATCATCTTCCATATACATCATATCAAGTTGCTCTTGATTTCCTAGTCTACTATATATTCTATACGCCATTACCTGAACAGCAGGATTTTCACTCCACATTGCATCATTGAGACAAAACCAATGAGACTCATTTTCCGCAGGTTTCTCATGAGAAGCCAAACAGGTGGAACATAAGGTAACCGTATCATCTTTTGGCTCTACTGCATAGGCACTCAAACCCTCTTCAGACCCACAGAGGTCACATTTACTTTCTATACTCATATCTACCCTTTAAAAAAAATTGTCACATTATACTAAAAGAAACTATTATAAAAAAGATTAATATCCATAAATACTATATTCTACATAAAAAACAATCTGAGTTGTGGTAGAAGGATACGGATAATCTTTATAGGCCGAACGAATCAAAGATAAAGTATTCTCATCTAAAGGTCGTGAACCTATACGTTGCTTTAATCGTAAAGCAGAAATATCACCATTAGGATGAAGGTTAAATGAAACCACATTGGTTCCCTCTTGATGGTTCCGCCCTGCCCCTTCAGGATAGCCCCTTCGAGAGAGCAGTTCTTGTGTTATACGCTGAATCTCATTAAGATTGTTCTCTATAAACTCCTTTTGTGTTGGAGTAAAGGTATGAAAAGATGCCCCATAGAGCCGCTTAATTTTATTGTTTGGAAAACTTTTTCTTGAAGAGACAGACAGAGGTTCAGGTGTTCCTAAAAATGATGCCAACTCATCAGAACTTTTCACCTCTTTAGGTTGAGTAATAAATGGCTCTTCTATATAAACCATCTCATCTTCAACTACCTTAGGCTTAGGTCTCTTTGAAATCTTTTTTTGAACAATCTTCTTTTTTACTACTTTTTTCTTAATAATCTTTTTTTTACTCGTCTTCTTATTAAGTTTTTTCACTGCCTTTTTTTTGACTTGGTTTTTTACAACAGGAGCAACTGGCTTAGAGGGTTCTACTTTGGGCAGAGGTATATTACGAATATCAATTTTTACAATGTGTTCATTCATTTTTTTAGGTGGAGTTTCCAGTTTTGGAAATGCTATTAGAAAAATCCAAATAAGCAACAGATAAACCAACAATGAGATAAAAAAAGCAACAAAAAATCTCATAAACCATCCAAATTAAAATATTAAAAATAGTATAATCAAAAAAAATTTAACTCGGGTTAAACCGATTTTAAAAAGGAAAACAAAAAATATGAGTTATAGTAAAAGTGAAGTGGCATTTAAAGAAGCATATGAAGTAATCCCTGGGGGTGTAGATTCTCCTGTTCGTGCGTTCTCTTCAGTTGGGGGAACCCCCGTTTTTATAGAGCATGGTGAAGGTGGACACCTAATTGATATCGATGGTAATAGATATATAGACTTTGTTCAAAGCTGGGGACCACTAATTTTAGGTCACTGTGATGCTGATGTGGAATCAGCTGTTATAGAAGCAGTAAAAAAAGGGCTCAGCTTTGGAGCCCCAACCATGGGTGAAACAGACTTAGCAACAGAGATAGTTGAGATGTTCGACAGCATCGAAAAAGTACGTTTTGTTAGCTCAGGAACCGAAGCTGTTATGTCTGCGATTCGTCTGGCACGTGGGTATACCAAACGTGATGATTTCATTAAATTTACAGGCTGTTACCATGGTCATGCTGACTCTCTTTTGGTTCAAGCAGGTTCTGGTATGGCAACCTTTGGAAGCCCATCAAGCCCTGGTGTTCCAGCTGATCTTACCAAACACACCCTCTTAGCAACCTACAATGACATCGCATCGGTAAAAAAATGTTTTGAAGAGAGTAAAAATGGTGTCTCTTCAATTATTATTGAACCCATAGCAGGAAACATGGGGTTGGTTCCAGCCGATGAAGCGTTTCTTCAAGAGCTTAGAGTTTTATGTGATGAGCATGGAGCATTATTGATTTTTGATGAGGTGATGAGTGGCTTTAGAGCATCTATTACAGGTTACCAAGGAATCGGTTCGGTTAAACCTGACATTGTTACACTGGGGAAAGTTATCGGGGCAGGTATGCCAGTGGGTGCCTTTGGTACACGTAAAGAAATCATGGCACAACTCTCACCAGAAGGACCAATCTACCAAGCAGGAACCCTATCAGGTAACCCCGTAGCGATGGCAGCAGGTTTGGCAAGTCTTAAAAAGCTCAAAGCAGACCCTACTGTTTATACAACACTAGAAAAACGAGCCAAAAGACTGATGGAGGGTTTCCAATCGGCAGCAGATGCTGTTAACGTTCCAATGGTCACCGATGTTCGTGGCTCTATGTTTGGTTTCTACTTTAGCGACAAAGTGGTTAAAAACTTTGATGATGCACTAGAGAATGATTCTGAATTATTTGGAAAGTTCCATGGTAAAATGCTTGAAAAAGGTGTCTACTTAGCATGTTCCTCATATGAGACTGGGTTTATCTCTGTGGCTACAAGTGATGAGATGATAGAAGAGGCGATTAATGCTGCTACGGAGTCGTTGGCAGAACTGAAAGGTTAAAAAAAAACGTTCAGACAATCTATTATGATTGCCTGAGTGTAAGGGTAGCCATAAAGGCATACCCCTACTATGCTCGTTGGTCGTCTGGAAGCTGATCCAAATCAGCCTCATCAAGCAACTCTTTTTTAGGAATAACAATCGCTATAGTAATCACCAACAAACCGAAAACAATAGCTGTCATACCTTCATGCCCTTTAAAGAACTCTGGTAAAATGGTCTTACCCAAACTCTCTCCCATCAATGGTTTAAAAATATCATCATAATAGAGGGTAAAAACAAGACCACCTAGCAGACCACCAATTGCACCAATAAGAACATCGATCCGACCCTCAGCAATTGAGACAGGTCCTGTACCTGGACACTTACCCAAAATCGCCATAGAGATACCAAATAAGATACCCCCTATTACCAAGCCTTGAACCATAATAGGTTTAACATGATAGTGTGCTTGACCTGCATCTATCATAAAGTATAAACCTATAATAGTAAGACCCACTGTCAAAAAAAGCATTTTTGGGATGATTGTATCTTTCAACATTGAAAAACCTGCTATTTTTTCAAACTTATCTACCCTTGTATACTGAATAATCCCCCCAAAGATAACACCAATTAAAAAAACCAATGCTACAGAACCATGCTCCATATGGATTACATTCTCTACCATCTTAAAAACTCTATCTAAAACAGTGGTATTGGTCTCTTCTGTTACAAATATAATATTTGCCATTACTTCTTACCTTTTGTATTATAAAAAAGTCTACCTGTGACAATAAGGGTAACCAAAACAACCCCACCGAAAATCATTGACGATATTGCCATTTGACTCATTCCCGACATAAAATGACCAGAAGTACATCCACCAGCTAACCTTGCACCAATAATCATAACAAATCCTGAAAAGAAACTCCAGAGTAATCGAGAGGTGACTGAGTTATTTTTATAAGTTTTCCATGCGGTAGGAACCAGTGTAAACCTAAAACTCTTTGTAATAAATACAGAAGTAATAAATCCTCCAAAAAGTACACCTAAAAGCATAACTCCTTCCCATGAACCAGACTCTTTTATCTGCTCTATATAAGAGTATTTCTCTGGATCTAAATTGAAAATAAGTGCAGCAAGATATGGTACATAAGTTGATGCACCCAAGGGTCTATCTGCACCATATATTGAAAATGTTAAAAGTAGTAGACCTGACATTAAAATGCCCCCCATCCACCATGGTAATCTATTTGACATGAAATAACCTTTATCTTTTTATGGAAGTATAGCAAGTTTACCTTAATCAGTAATATTTATTACATTTTAAATTATAATAAATATTACTTATTATAATTTAAAATTTATTGGTTGGATTTTTTTTAAAAAAATAAGTTTAGAAAAATTTAAAAGGGGGAAAGGAGTTAACCCAAATCACTCCCCATAGAACAAGCCTCTATTTTATCTATACGCCCTGCATGTCTACCACCTTCAAACTCAGTATTACAAAAAGCATCTATCATACTCTCTATAACACCTCTACCCACCACTCGCTCACCAAAACATAAAATATTGGCATCGTTATGAGCTCGGGTTGCTGAGGCAGTATAAGCATCATGACAAAGTGCAGCACGTACTCCTGCTATTTTATTGGCTGCGATAGAGATACCAATACCTGTACCACAAATCAAAATACCAAAACTTCCTATATCTTCCATAACAGAAGTCGCACATTTCTTTGCAAAATCAGGGTAATCAACCCTATCTGCTGAATCAGGTCCAAGATCAATAATTTCGTGACCTAATGAACGTACATAGTCTTTAGTAAACTCTTTTAAGGCATAACCTGCATGGTCTGTTGCGATATAAAACTTCATCTCTCTCCTTTAATATCTTGGCTTTTCATGCTGTATATCTTCAACAAATGTTCCCAATCTATCCCATCGAACAGTCTTCTCATCATTGTCCCAAGAGAAGTATATAAACCATGGCTGTCCAATAACCAATTTGTATGGAACAGAACCCCAAAAACGACTATCTGATGAGTTATCACGGTTGTCACCCATCATATAATAGTGTCCCTCTTCAACCTTTTTATAAAAGGCATTCATGCTCTTTCCCGTTTTACTCTCATAGAGAACAGGTCCTAACTCTTTAACATAAATCGCAGAGACATCTCTCATGTTATTGGGTCTACGAATCAAGTTATTAAATGCTGTCTCATGCTCTGGATCATATTGAATCCCCGGGTATCTATCCATATAAGGATTATCTACCCACAACTTGGCTCTAAACTTTTTAATTTTATCTGATGGGTAGTGTTCTTTAATATACTCATCACCCTCAGAAAAGTGAATATAAAGATGTTTATCTTTATAGACTATCTCATCCCCACCTGTTGCAACACAACGTTTTACAAAGTGTGTCTTTCCATCAACAGGATAGAGAAAAATAACAATATCTTCACGCTGAGGCTTAGCACCCTCAATAAGGTGTCCATTGTCGTTAAAATCAGGAACCAATGCTATATTTAACCATGGAAGTGTAGGAATAGGTGTACCATAAGAGAATTTCTTAGCAAAAAGGAAGTCACCTATCTGCATGGTTCTCTTCATAGACCCTGAGGGAATCACAAAAGATTGAACCACAAAAAATATAAGAAAAAGAACAATAATTATGGTTCCTGTCCAAGTGCTGGAAAATCGATAAAATTTACGTAAAAAGTCCATTAGCTACCTTTATATTGTTGTGCTGATTTAAGTGTGTTTTCTAAAAGCATGGCAATGGTCATAGGACCAACCCCACCCGGTACAGGTGTAATATATGAACACTTTGAAGCCACATTTTCAAAGTCTACATCACCCACCAACTTACCTGATTCAAGACGATTAATTCCTATGTCAATTACAATGGCTCCCTCTTTAACCATATCTTCTTTAATAAGACTTGGAACCCCTACTCCAACTATTACTATATCTGCCTTACGGGTATAAGAGGCTAAATCTTTGGTATAAATATGTGTTACCGTTACTGTTGCATTGGCATTAACCAGAAGACTTGCCATCGGTTTACCTACAATGTTACTCGCACCAACCACTACCACATCTTGACCCTCAAGGTCGATGTTATACTCTTCAAACATCTTCATGACACCCAGTGGCGTACAGGCTACAAAACTCTCCATATTACTTACCATACGTCCTACATTATAAGCATGAAAACCATCAACATCTTTCTTGTGGTCAATAACTTCTAAAATTTTATTGGTATCTATATGATTAGGAAGAGGAAGTTGAACTAAAATACCATGAATATGAGGATTATTATTCATCATCATAATAATCTCTATGATTTCATCTTGGGTAATGGTATCAGGCATTTTATGTGCAATAGAGTAGAAGCCAACATTTTTACATGCCTTCTCCTTCATTCCTACATAAGCATGACTTGCAGGGTCATCACCTACAATTACTACCGCTAAACCAGGGACAATTCCCTGCTCTTTTTTCAAATCTTCTACTTCCGATTTAACATAACTTTGAACTTTTTTAGATAATGATGTTCCATCAATAAGTTGCATATTTTCACTTTTGGCTAATTTTTTGGTATTATATCAAAAAATCTTTATTACAGAGGTATTCTCTATTTTGAAAAAAATTATACTCTTTATCCCAATATTTTTATGGACACTTAATGCTGAACCCTTAAAATTCGACCCTATTCTTGATGAGAATACAAGTATCGATGAGCAGGGTATTGTCGAGGAAACGTCTAAAGACAATGAGAAACAAATTCAAGTAGATGAAAACGACACCATTGAAACCCAAGAAAGTTTTCTCTCTTCTGTTGAGTATGGACGAATGCTCTATAAAAATCCTCGTGGAATCTCCTGTGCAAAATGTCATGGGAAAAAAGGGCAAGGTGGACAGAAAATTGCAAAATATTATGACCGAGATAAAAACCCAAAAATTTTAAAAGGTGTTAATATTACTACCTACTCTTTAGATGACTTACGAGCAAGTCTCATTAACCAATACCGAGAGGATGGTCGAAGAAAACGTCATAAAATTATGCCCATCTACTACCTAACCGATGAAGAGATAGAGGCTATTTTCAACTATTTACAGTTTGATGAAGAGGCAGAGCAGTAAACCTTACAGCTCTACCCCACTTTTTATAATATCTATTCCAAATTTATCGCGTAAGCCTTGTATATCTTTCGTTAATTGTGCATGCACAGTATCCTCTTCCAAATGAAGTAAAGAGAGGGTTTTATGTTGCTGACTTGTAAAGTTAGAGACATTAATGGTCAATTTAATCGCAGCCAAATTCTTATGCATCACCTCATCATACATCTCTAAAAGGGTTTCACGAAAAAGATTCTCTGAAAAGACCCTATCTACAGTTCTACTTATTTTTCTTTTACTTCCGTACTCATAATTTATCTTCAAATAATAGGTGGTAGGATTTACCCCTAAATTCATTGCCATATAGAGAATATGCCGTGCCATAATAACCACCCTTCGCCGTACCTCAGTGGCATCATGAATGGGGTCAAATGTTCTAGAGATTCCTATTGATTTTCGGGCTCCTTTTTCACTTACTTGTTCATTATCTATACCACTCACCCGTTCATAAATTTGTACCCCTATCTTACCCCAAGAGTAAAAAAGCTCTTTATGCTCTTTTATCTCTCCTAGTCGCTTAATACCCTGTGAGCTCAAACGTTTCTGAAATGCCTTACCAATACCAGGAAACTCTTTTATGGGTATATTTTCAATAAACTGCTCAATATTACGTACCTGATAGACCCCATAAGGCTTCGCCTTCTCTGTTGCTACTTTTGCTATCCACTTAGAAGGGGCAATACCTATGGAGACAGGAAGTCCAAACTCCTTAAAAATATCCTCTTTAAGTTTCACAGCAAAGTCATACACCTCTTCCTCTTCTACCCAGCCATACAAATCACCAAAAAATTCATCAATGCTAAACTGCTCTACCTTGGGTATCTTCTTCTCCATATAGAGATTGAGCCGTTTTGATATCTCATGATAGAGTCTATAGTTAGAGGGAATTACCAGAAGCTCTGGACAGAGTTGAAGTGCCTGAGCTATAGGCATGGCTGTCTTTACACCAAACGCCCTCGCCTCGTAACTTGATGTCGTAATGATACCTCGAACTTTTCGTTTTCCATTAATGTGGTCAACAAAAAATGATTCAAAACTCTTCTCTTTCTCAGAGTAAAAAACAGGACTCACAAAAGCACCTGAGTTATCATTCATCAGTTTAATATTGGTTCGTTCTTTGTTGAATATTTCTAAATTAGAGCGTCCACCCACAGCAATGGGTATGCCATTGAGTTTGGGATTAATAGAGCGTTCAGCAGAAGCAAAAAAAGAGTCAATATCAATGTGAATAAACATAAGCTTATTGTAACATGATTTAGAAAGATAGATTTAAAATATGGCAAATTGTCATATTTTTTCTCAAAGCTATCTCCCTATCTATCTTTCTTATACAAGAACTCTATGCTTGAAGTACTTGGTGGCTGAACAATAATGTCCGTCTCAAAGTTTCGATTGTGTTCTATACGTACCTTAGCTCCATTTTTACCATCTTTAAGCATATACATAATGGTGATGTCTTTCGAGACCTTTCGCCCCACTTCTAGAGACAAGGCATCATTGGCATCAGTTCCCAAAAGCAGGTGATCAACATCAATACCCAAACTTCGCATCAAACCTTTAGCAAAGGTTCCACCCAATACAGTATACGCCTCTGCTCCCTGACCACTACTCGACCCCGTACCATCAAAAAGAATCAGTGAAAGAATCTCTTGTTGCGTCAAGTAAGGTTCTGAGTTAAAGTTAACAATCGGTTCTTCCGTGGTTCCAGAGATAAAAATATGCACCAGATACTGGTCTTTTTCATAATTCGCTTTAATATCCAAAAGAGGCTTTTTCACATCACCTGCAAAATAGAGGTGACTCTCATTAAGAACAAAACGTTTATCTTCCATCTGATAGAAACCATTGGTGATGGTGGTCATACCCGTTACCAACATATCTGAATCATAGTTTTTAACCACTCTTAGCTCATTGTAAAACTCTATACTGGTATCTGAACCATAGTAATTTAGTGGCTTTTCACTCTTGATTTTTAGATAGAGTTTAAGGTTTTTAAGAGCAGATTCTTCATTCTCTTTCATCTCTTGCACCACGATAATATCGGCATCTTCAGCAATTCCTGAGCCTTTAATATCATAATGAACACTGTTTCCTAAAATATTAATATCACCATCTACATCAATAAGTTTTTTTCTAATCTTAACCTTAGCATCAATATCAAAAAGCAAATCTAACTCTTTGTTAATAAAAGGAAATGCTTTAGCCTTTACCATCAAGTCACCACTCGCTTGCTCAATATTATAGCTTCCTGCAATCTCTGCTTGATTGTTAAACCATAACTTCTTAATAGAGACTTGCCCATCTTTAATGTTCAAATAGGACTTCTTGTGTGCATAAAAATCTTTAAAATAAGGATTGGCATCAAATCTAAACCTATACTTTTCTATTACAATATCTCCATTGGTGTCCACAGTAAAACGACTATCTATCTCTTTAACTTCAAATGAGGATTCACCCAAATAGGTTATTTTTGGACTCTTAATCTTAAATCGTAAGAGACCATTCTTTCCCCTTCTCAACCTTAACTCAACATGACCTTTCAGTTTTGGCAGTGTCAAATTATAGTACTTTTCTATCTGTGGTAAAAAAGTTTGAAGCTCCTTAATATTAAGGTTTAGCTCTATCTCCTCTTCTATACTATTGGCAAGATTAATCTCTTCTCCCGCAAGAGAAATACGCCCCTCTTTTACTCTTTTTGCTTTTGCATCATAATTCAGATAGAACTTCAAATCACTTTTGTTATTAATATTAACAATATAATTATGATCTTGAATCAGAACTTCTCCCGCAATCTCTCTAAGATTATGCAGATTGATATTTTTGTTCAATTTACTAAGAGAACTGTTTGAAGGAACCAAGCCAGTAAAAAGAATCTTATAAGGCTTTTTTATCATCATCGTTGCTTCTGCATTTACTACATTGGAGAGTATTTTTAGATTTACTTTAGAGTTTTCCAAACGATGAAAGTCAAGAAATGTCTTACTCTCTAAAGCAACCAACTCATCTTTAAGCTCAATTGGTATGGCAGGAACAACTTTTCCTAAAACCACATTACGGGCTTTACTCTTAAGGTTCACGGTGGCATCTTTATACCCTTTGGTCACAAACTCACCCTCTATCAGTTTAGAGTCTGCCTCAACCACAAGTCCATCTTTATCACCCTTGAACTTTGCTGTTAAGCCTTCTAAAAGATACTCTGCTATCTCAGGTGGTAACCCTTTTACTTTTGGAATACTCACATCTCCTTCATAAGTTGTGTAGCCCCCTTTTCGGACATTAACCAATACCATATTGTTAACCGTTGCATTATCACCATAAGGCATATTTACCTTCATTTTACTGTCAATGGTTAAGTTTCTATCTCGGTAATCAAAGTGTAACTTATGTGTTGCTCTGGTGACATCCAGATTAAAACTGTTCTTTATTTTAAGAAGATTTTTAACCTTATGCTTAACTGTTATCCAAACACCTTGATGGTTTAAGTGAAGACTCCCTGGTAATCGTCGTAAATTTTTATAGTTCAGAGGTAAAGAGTACTTTTTAAAAAGCTCTTTAGAGAGGAGTAAACCCCCTTTGGCATAAATATTTGAATCTTTAATATAACCATTGTACTTCACACTACCAAAGTTTGTACCACCCGTTGCTTTGATGCTTTTGGCTTTATAGGTGTAACTGTTATAGGTATCAAACTCTGCATCATTAATATGAAGCTTAACACCTTTTATACTGAGAGGGCCATAGGTTACATCTTTCATGGTTGCAAAAATATATCGTACTTTTATCTCTTTTAAAATGGGTTCAGACTTCTTAGTAGATGCCATCGCAGGCTTTTTTTCTTCTTTCTGTTTCTTAGAAGTAACTACACTAGAAACTGTTGTTGATACAGTATTGTTCTGGTCTATTTTCTTAATACGCTCAGTAGAGGTATCATCTGTAAGAACATGCACCAAACGGGTTATACCACGACTACTAATCTCTTTTAATGATGCCTTTGTTACAAGCAGTTTACTCTTATCTATGTCACCAAAAAGCTCTACATTAACAATATCTGAATTAAATGTTAAGTAGAGTTTTTCAGTATCAATATTTAGCTCATCATCTACTTTTATTTTTCCTGTTGTTAACAAAAAGTCAGAAACCCTTAACCCCTTATAGTTGTAGGGGTTAATATCCAAATGTACCTTATCGACAATAAGCTCCATTGGCAACCCAATTACTGCACCCTTTTTACTCTTCTTTTGATTAAAGTTTTCCACAGTGGTTAAAATATTTTCAATATCAACCCCCTCAACATCAAGCTCGGTTAACTCAATCTGATTATAGAGTACTCCTATAGGATTCCAGTGAAGTTTTGCCACATCAAAAAGTACTTTATGCTCATATGCCAACTCATTGACCTCTAGACCTGTAATAAAATTTCCCTCTATTGATTTATAAGAGAACTTGCTCGAACTAATCGCTTGATCGGCTATCATTTTTACGGTTCTAGCATCGGTTAAAATAAAAATTAAAATAACAAAGAGTATCAGAACCAACTCTATTATTGCCAATAACCAGTAGAAGAAGCGTATCAAAACGATTGCCCCACTTGAAAGTGAAGAGCATTCTCTTTACTATTTTTAGTATTAAACCCCATGTCTATTTTAAAAGGTCCTATGGGTGTCATGTAACGTAGTCCCAAACCAACAGAGTAGATAACATTGTTGTTAAATTCCCAAATACCTTGGTTTTCAGAAATCATGGTATTGTCTGAAAAAATGGCTCCTCTAAAACTTTTATAAATAGGAAAATTGGCTTCTAAACTAAGGTTTGCCAAGGTAAAACCACCTGCATCTAAATTTTCTGTTCTAGACTTGGTGATTCCGATTCTATCATAACCATAAGCACGGTTTGAAAAAGCACCACCAGCAAAAAACTTTTTTGACTCAGGCATGTCATTTTTATAAAGCTGAATAGCACCCATACGCCCAACTGCTGAAAGCGTAATATCATTAAGGGTATAGATGGCTCTTATCTCCTCAAGATACTTTAGGTACGTTGTACTGTCAGGAGAGTATGGCAAACCATACTCCATCTCATGGGAAAAATAGACCCCTTTTGTAGGGTTTAACTTAGAGTCTCGTCGGTCATACACCAACTTCATAAAAGGATAAATAAGAAAGAAAGTCTGGTCATTAGAAATCTCTCTGTTCTCTATCCCTAGACCTATACTGTTATACCAACGACTTGTTTTATGAGAAAGATAGAGTCTGTCATAAAAGACTTTTTCATCATATTCATGAATGTTTCGTTCCTCAGAATACCCCACAGAGTTCTGAAAGTCCAAATGGTAATCATAAAGTGAAAAAACATACGGTGCAAAGAGACTATTTTCAACCATTTTTTGTTTCTCAGATAAGAGAATATCAAAAATCAACTTCTTACCTTGTCCCCGAAAATTCTTATATTCCCAGTGGTATTTCCCTTGAAATTTTAAGTCAGTAGCATACCCCACACCCATACGCGAATGTATGTTGTGTTCTATCTCTTTAAACTTAATTTTCACAGGTTTTTTATTGTAGAAGTTTAAACTGTAGTCTAGGTTTAGTTGGTCAAAAGCTTCGAGTCCATAAAGTGACTCATAACTCTCTTTTATTTTGTTAATATCAAAAACATCACCCTCTTCAAACTGTAATCGAGAGAGTATAATATCATCATTCATGGTAGGGGAAGGGGTCTCCACCGTAATCTCACCAAAGTAACAAATACGTTGCTTATCCAACTTTATATTGATGGTTGCGTTGTACTCTTCTATGTCTATATAGGCTTTGGTATCTAACTTAGGGCTACAGTACCCTTCTGAGAGCAGTAACTTTTTAATGGCTCTTTTGGTTACTCCAAAATCATCAGCCCGAAAACGTTGATGCTCTTTAAGGGTAATCACCTTAGACAAGTCTAAATTACTATCTATATTAATTTTTTCAATAATAATCGGTCGATTCTCTTTAATAAAAAACTGAACACTCTTATAGTCACCCATTTTGTGTGTAACATTGGCATCGTAAAAGCCTTCATTTCTATAAAAATGCCTAAAAGTCTCATCCAGTTTAGGAATTAAAATCGAGTTTATTTTTGCTTCATCTTTTTTCCAAAGAGAGGTAAAAGTTGAAGGTCTCTTCGCTCCTACAAAGTTCTCTAGGTCAGAGCTACTCACCTCTTTATTTCCCTCAAAGCTTATCACAAAGAGAGAGTCTCCTAAACTTTTTGCACTTAACAGTGTTGTTAAAAGAGAAAAGAGTAAAATATACTTCATCGCAGTACCATATTAGTAAATAGTAGTAAAACTATCTTACTTGTCCGTTTCCATATATTTTAAACTTGTAGGTTGTCAACTCATTAATACCCATTGGTCCTCTGGCATGAAGTTTGTTGGTCGAAATACCCACCTCAGCACCAAAGCCAAATGCTCCACCATCAGTAAAGCGTGTACTGGCATTGACATAGACACAAGCCGCATCAATGGTGTCTAAGAACTTCTCCGCAGCAGTGTAGTTTTCGGTAATAATCGCTTCCGAGTGACCCGAACCATAGTGAGTAATATGGGCAATCGCCTCATCAACCCCATCAACAATCCGAATGTTTAACTCATTAGAGAGATACTCTGTATTGAAGTGTTCATTGGTCGCCGTATCTATAAAAATATACTGCTTGGTCAAAGCACAGCCTCTCAGTTTTGTACCTGCATCCACAAAAGCTTTATAGAG
>JAUTBZ010120200.1:0-16276 GCA_032361785.1 Lepetodrilus galriftensis
TTAGTCACACTGCTAGTCACACAACCACAAACTGACAACATTGATCAGTCCCACAACCACAAACTGACAACATTGATTAGTCACACTGCTAGTCACACAACCACAAACTGACAACATTGATCAGTCCCACAACCACAAACTGACAACATTGATTAGTCACACTGCTAGTCACACAACCACAAACTGACAACATTGATCAGTCCCACAACCACAAACTGACAACATTGATTAGTCACACTGCTAGTCACACAACCACAAACTGACAACATTGATCAGTCCCACAACCACAAACTGACAACATTGATCAGTCACACAACCACAAACTGACAACACCAAGAATGCCAGGCTTTTGTCACAATGCACTGAATCATAAAACTAAAAGTTTAATATTTTTCAGAGTGATGAAGTTTTCAGCTTATGTCAGAAGCATTGTAGTCAGAGTGATGAAGTTTTCAGCTTATGTCAGAAGCATTGTAGTCAGAATGTGTACAGGAGAACTGGCGGCACAGATACTGGTTTAGAATATCGACTCTAATTTGCTTGAACAGTTTCATGCACTATTGTGATAATTGTACAGCAAAAATGAAGACTGATTATCGTTGTGATCATTTATTTGTGGATCAATATTTGTACATATTTACAACAACAAAAAGAACAATGAAAAGCCACTGTTTTAAGGGGCAGTTGTCATATATAAATAGATAGCAAGACAGCAGATATATACATAGCCATAAGGCCTGCTACACACACACATTCTCACTTAGTTTCTGGAACAATGAATTTTAAAATCAATACCAGAGAATGGCTGTTGTGAAATGTGCGATATTTTCTAAACAAGTGCAGTCAAGTTGCTCTGTAGTTGTGGAAGCAGACAGACAATGGAAGAAGAATGGATGTATAGCTATATAGAGATGTGCAGCATATTGAAGTATGTTATTATGGTTACAGAAAAACAAGGGAAGTAATCATTCACATTTATCAGATTTAGATGAACATTTCGACATCACCTGGCAAACTGGCATCACGAGATCTCTGTAACAAGTAATAGTAGGTGCACATTGTTAGACAGCACGGTACTAGGCATTGACTATCACTTGCCACGGCTACGTACAGACCCAGGTTGAAAGACACGTGGACTAGCATGGTACAGTTCATGTATTTGGGTATTATTTGAGCAAGATCAGGGAAGTGCAGGGCTGCATTCAGCTGACAATACGTAGCATACACTACAATACAATACTTTTTTCTACATGTAGTAGTTCGCTGAACAGGTTAGTAGGAAAATAACAGGAAATCGGATTGCGCATCTTTCCAGACCCTTCGCTTCATGCTTTGGGTTTTCCTACTAAACAAAATGCGGTCCAACCCCATATAATAGTGAAATGTATTAATACTTATCTAAGACTGCTGGCTGAACTGGTTCGCATAGTACTACATTCAATACATATTAATATGTATTGTCAGCTGAACGCACCTCAGATCTCAATGTTTTCATAATGTTTGGTTGTCTCCCTTCACAGATTTAGAAGTACTGCAAATACCTGTGGTACAATGACGTCAATTCAGTTGAAAGATCTAGAGTGTGAATTTTGGATTGACACAATTTAACAGAGTATTAATGTAACCTTGTAAATGCTGCGTTTATGGTGGGAGGACAAACCATTGTAACTAAGTGTCGTCATACACAGAAGCCAAGTCTGATGCAGATGTTTAGATTCTTCTCCTCCGTGGAAAATAGATCAAGCCCCGATTTCTCAAAATAAAATCTTGAGTTTACGATTTTGCCCAGCTGAGATTTCTCCCATTGACTCAGTGCTGTAATTTGAGTAAAATCGTGGCCGTGTTAAGTTTTGAGAAATTGAGGCCAGATATTACGAAGCCAGATCACACACCAAGCCCTTTGTCAGTCGTACTGTCTCCACAATGTCTATAGGATTGATCCATGCTGCAGGACATGGTAATAACTATCCCACCACACGGTCACTCACATCAGTAATAGTTTTATAAAAAAATAGTCAAAAGTCAAAATGGAAAGACATTGGAAAATTGTAATGTATAATTCTAAGCAATGTAACTATTTACTATTGGTAATACTCATGTGGTTCTTTGATCTTTGTGTATTAATCAAGCAATGAAAAACATGGCCGCCAACTCGGGACAGGTCAGCAGTGACGGAGCTTCCTGCTTGTTGATGTCTGCGTGTTGCCGTCTGCTCAACTACACATTCAAGTACCATGTAACCATGGTAACATAGCAATACTACCTGGAGCTGACAATACACATAATCATTTTATAATTTAAAAAGGTAACATACCGTATGTATCTCATCTGTATTTATGAAAAAGACAAATGTCTGAATTAACTCCAGGCACAATTTGTTTCCAAATGTTAAAAAATTAGAATGGCTATATGAGGAAATTTTGATTAAATGGATCATTTTGAAAGTGGTTCTTTTCTCAATCTAGGTCACGGATACAATAATAGTAATCCTGGTCATACAGTGTGAAGTACATGAATGGTCATGATGAACTCAAGTCTGTGGGAAATGGTTGATGTTTAACAAGCAAGCATTACATCGGCATAGAACTGGCAGCCATCTTCATGTTTGGAGACTTAACTGTTAACATTGATGACATAGTCACCAGATCAGAATTGGACGATGATTTGTATGGGGGGAGGATGCACTAACCATGATCACGATGTAATAGGATTCGATAAATTTGGTCCTTTTGGCCATCTATGAAGAAATAACTGGTATTCACCTATACCATGAGACAGGGATGGTCTGCAAACTGAAGCTGCACACATGCACACGCACATGTACACACACACACACACACACACACACTCAGTGTCACACACACACACTTTCATTCAGCTGGGTAAAATTCATGGCAATTCGATAGGTCAAAGTGACATTCATCTAGCCGGCTTCAAGCCTCTTGTTCACACTGAACACACTCATTGACTGGGTCATCACGACCCTATAACAGGTCATGACGACCCCAGGTTAACCAAGATCATCAGTCCCTACTGCATTATGCTCACTAAAGCTGCAATAGCATTCCATGACCACTGTTGACTAGTGTACATACAAGTAGCATCACGGTCACCAAGGAAACGCCCAGGGCACAGGTGGAATTGTAGATTTCTCTCGTAATGCAGACATTTCATGACCTATACGAGATTACGTTCATCCACAAGATTAGAAGATGTCCATCTGATGCAGAGACTTTCCAAGTCGATGGCTATCTGAGCTTCTCGGTTAATCCACAAGATTAGAAGATGTCCATCTCATGCAGAGACTTTCCAAGTTGATGGCTATCTGAGTTTCTCGGTTATCTCTGCCATTAACGGCGTTCACCAGGAGCGATTTCAGCACCAGAACATTTTCACTTTTTCTTTTCCTGGCCTAAGAAGAACCACTTCAGTTTTTTTGACTGGTTGATGTCTCCCAGAGAAATCTGCTGCTTGTTGAAAGTTGCGGGCGTGGTTGCGGCCAGGACGGTGTCCGCTATCTTCATCTGACGCAGACTGGCGCTGCGCACCGTCTTCCGCTTCCCTACAGCAGACAAAGGTCATGGGGTCACAGCAGGAATATGGCGTCATTGAAAAATAACATTGTTTGAAACTGGATATACTATATACAATTGCACTTAATGAATATGAAAGTTTGTTGCATGATTTGCACAGATGATCACACTATATAATTATATGATAAGAGAAATAAAACATGATCACTAGTAATAACAATATCAGCGAATATATATATATTGAGGCTTCTATTTCATAAAACTATTTAATACATTGAATATATACTGAAATTAGTTTTTGTACTGAATATGATATATGTAATGTACATGCAACAAATATTTATGCAACAATTACGATTGCAATGAAATAATAAATATATCTCTAAACGACAAACCTTCTGTTAAGCACAGAATTAAATTTTAATCTACAGTTCTACACTCTATGGTTGAACGAGAATGCTACTAATAGTACTATACCGAACAAATTAATGAATTGAACACATTTACTCATTATCTAAATTAGAAATTATGGAATTTTTAACCAGTAGCACATCTCGTAATGTTGGTAGAGGCTATTATGTGTGAATTATTGTTTTATGTCACAGCGGGAATCTTTCACCCATACATGACGATAAGAGGTTAACGTCGCTAACTATACTACTACTAGAACAACTTATTGTTATCCTCATAGGGAGAGACAGAACTTCAGATGAAGGACTTCTACAAGGAGGTATTCGGCCAGGTAAACAGTGTGAGTGCTACTTCAGCTATGCGTTAAAAAAACAATATATAAGCTAACAAAACTAAAGTGGCAATTAAATAATATTTAGCGCACATTAAAAATTATATTCACGACCAAAAATACATCTACAAGTGATGACATATGACAGGACGAACCATTAAATGAAGCACACGGTGAAGAATATGTCTATTTATAGATATGAACATCAACGACCACGTTAGCTATGTAGGATCACCATACATGAGTTATCCCCCTTTACCTTCTCACCATAATGTGACCATTATAATTGCTGCAGACCATGAAATCATACATTCCAAACATAACTGAGGAGTGATGCATGAACTTCCTGACATACAGCAACAGAACAATCCCTGCGCAGTACGGCATCGCCATCTCTCCACAGTGGTGAGAAGGTTAAATCATACCCCAATATTGTATTGGCATACAATATGCATTATGTTTGTTCTGATTTATGTAGAAATAAGAAAAAGAGACTTGTTTCTAATCGATTACAAATTCACAAACAATGTTTCATTGATGCATATTGGAAGGGTGACAATAGACAATAGACAATACTTTAATATCCCTGATGGAATTTTTTTTTTTTACGTAACTCGAGGTATAGGGACACAATACAATACATCATGTATGAGTTATTGATATTGAGATAAATATGATGATCTTACACAGCTTGGAAGTGATATAGGTATGTATATAGGCGTGTATATATAGATAGATATACAGATTAGAACCACACAAGACCAACACAAATGTTCAGTACCGTACTCATCTATCAGAGCGCTTCGATAACCATAACAACAACCCTGAAATCCACAAGTTACACTGGATAACCATAGCAACTGTAAATCACTTTTCCAATAATAATATTAATATATCCACTTTTTATAAAACATTATTTAACGATACTTCATACAAACGTCATCATTATTGGAATCAATGAGTCGTGTAGAAATTATATTTAGTGTCCGCCACTTCAAAACATTTCTTCCTTTTTCACCATGTTCACCAGAATAGTGAACTAACGTCAAACTTTTACTTTACAGACTGGTACATCTGAATGCAATATCCTACTTTCACCGTACAGAGAACAGAACATGCTCTTCTTGTGTACTAGTATATCTTGATGTTAATTCAACGTTTATTCACCTTTTGGTTTGGCGAGGTGCGACTTGAGGTGTGACTTCTGTTTGAGGTTGTTGATGGCCGTCTGTTTCAGGTGCACTGGGATGTTGAAATCTGGGGCGGAAACAACAACTCATTAAGACCATCTCTTGCATGCTTAGTCACACAGTTTCGATGTGCTACTACTTGAACTACATACATAACATAGTGACTAAAAACTTTGGCAAAGACATAATATATTATGTCATTTGTCTAGGCTTTTACTAATATAAAGATTACGGGATATAGTTGTAGTGTCACTGATTACCGATTACAGATTATAGGATATAGTCACTGATTACAGATTATAGGATATAGTCACTGATTACAGATTACAGGATAGTCACTGATTACAGAATATACAGTACAGTACTCCCTCGATATAACGCTATATAAGGTTATTTTCCCCCAATCATATTCGTTGATATAACGCGGGTGGCATGTTATGGACCCCAACTTCAGCGTTATATCGAGCGAGCACTGTATTTGTATTGTCATTGGAGCCAAGGATCGCTGTAGACAACGTGACCAGTTAAGAGTTAACCCCTCGTCTGTCACTCACTGTTTTCTTGGTCCTCTTTAACCCTCTTCCTCTCCTCGTCAAAGGCCCGCAGCCACCTCTGTTTGACCTGGTCGGACTTGGCCACCAGCAGGTACCACTTGTCCCGCAGAGTGTCGTGCACCTTCCAGGAGTGTCGCACTGTCACGTTGTACTGAGTGTCTGGAAGGAGAGGTGGGCGTAGTACAGAAACACTGGCGGAGACCGTACTGCACTAACAATGGTAGGTGAACACCAACAGAGGGCCTGGTCCTTTCTAGCTGTTCTGTCTGTACTTTCCGTCCGACGCATGCGCAGTTACCAAAGATCAGCACAGCACAGTGTAACTGCGGATGTGTCGGACAGAAAGTACAGACATGACAGCTAGAAAGGAGAAGGCCCTAGATGTCATGTCCTGCAGATCTGGTTGAAACACTACAGCACTAACAATGGTTATTTATTATTAATTTCTTATTATTATTGGTGCAGATGAGCGCCTGATTAGCTATGGAGTGCATCTTGGTGGAAAGTTCAGAAATCGTTGTTCAAATCTTACCTTTTCCGTCACTTAGAGGAATGATTTCACTGTGGTCGAGGTCGATGCGACCTTTGTAGCCGAAACCATTCTTCTTTAGGAGATCCTGAAAGGAAATCGGCCGTATTAGTTGGTCATTGAACTAGGCAGAGCAACACAGAACAGAAATGAATAGAACCCATATTACGCTCATGCTGAAAATATTGCCAAACGAGATACAAACACGAGGAAGAGATATTTTACAATGGCTTCACTGAGCTAATCAGAAGCTTTACAATACATTGATATTTTTTTCTATATAATTTCATCCCTGAATTCCCACAACTGGAAACATTTGTAACCAGCTCAGTTTTTCTAAGACTAATGGCTCATTGAACATTCAGACCTAACACAGTTACTGCAGTGGTTCATGCTGCGTCTTCACCGCAATAGATCACTCCTTATACCAACACACGAAACCGGAAACCGTTCTGCGTTACAAAAACCCAATGGAAAACTGTGCGTTTAACCACTGCGGTTGCCGTCCATGTTAGGTCTGAATGAGCCGTAATGGTATGCACACACACATATGTGGCTTGTTGCTGCCAAGAGACATCATCTACTCACCTTCTTGCAGTAGATGAGCTGATGGTCAAACAGGAAGAAGTAACGCTCCTGTGACCAGCCACTGGAGTTCACCTTGTTCAACTCCCCGGAGTAGATGAGCTCCGAGCTGTGCTGCAGGATGTCATCTCCCTGTAAACAGACAACACACAATACAGAATACACAACACACAACACAGAATACAGAATACACAACACAGAATACAGAATACACAACACACAATACAGAATACAGAATACACAACACACAATACAGAATACACAACACACAGTACAGAATACACAACACACAATACAGAATAGTGTACACAGAGTGTGTGAATGAATATGGAGTTTAATGTTGCTGTAGGAATCTTTCACCCATTTGCAATGACAGGCTGTCAGACAGTGAGTGAGTGAATGAATGAGTGAATATGGAGTTTAACGTCGCTGCGGGAATCTTTCAGATACCTCCCATAGACATAGGTACCTCTGTTGTGTACATTACTATGACAGACTCTGGAAACCGTTGGTATGTCCACAGGGCTGTCAGACCATAGCTTTGTCCACAGGGAGTATACATGTCCACACAGGGCTGTCAGACCATAGGTTTGTCCACAGGGAGTATACATGTCCACACAGGGTTGTCAGACCATAGGTTTGTCCACAGGGAGTATACATGTCCACACAGGGCTGTCAGACCATAGGTCTGTCCACAGGGAGTATACATGTCCACACAGGGTTGTCAGGGTTGTTAGACCATTGGGTTTTCAGACACTTTCATGAAGCTTTTGTAACTACTACAATAACATAACCCTTTCGAAAATGGTCTTGTTTAAAAGCGATAAAGACCATTTTTGAAAAAGGTTATGATTTTATGGACACGAGAGCTTCATAAAAGGAAGACAAATGATCGTAGAACAGATGTAAAATCTTATTTCTACATACAGGCCTTATGAAAGGATGCACATGTATCTTGTCATGGCTGAAATTATCTTGATTGCACATTAGAGCAATGACAGGATCCAGGAGGCATTGGTATGGGAATTGGGCAGATCATATCATGATACATCAACTATTGACACTGTTCACTGACCTCCCAGTCATCGACTGCCGACTGCCACACCGCGATCTTCTCAATGCTCTCCATCTTCCTCTTCCTCTCGTTGATCAGCGTGGCGATCTTCTTCATGGCGTCCAGTGCCGCGGTGGCGTGTGGGTGGTCCACGTGGTCGGGTGGCGTGTACTTGAGCAGCTCGTTCAGCTGCAGGTGGTACTTGCAGATCTTCTGGACCGGGGTGAGCAGGAAGCCCTCTAGTGGGATCTCAATCATGTCTTGTAGCAGACGACACGCCTGGAAGGGAAGAACATAGCAATGTCTACAATAGGGCTGGAAAGTAATGGCGGGAGGCTCATTGTGAAACTGACTTCCGGGTAAAGTTAATCAAATTACCTCCCTTTGCCATTACAAAATCGAACGGCGGGAAGACGACGTGAAGATTTACTATTTTTGTCATCTGTATACGTTATTTTTACTGATCTTATGTCACTACAGCCATAGAATAGTGGCCCTACGCCATATTGGATGCGAGTAACTGCAGTTACCCTCATGCGGTTCTCCCCTGTGAGAGATACATCTACAATTGGCTTAAAGTTATTCGGACATAGTATTATCTCCTGCTACTGTTTCCAGGCTATATGAGATGACTGACCTCAAAGAAATGTCGGTACTTCTTGTTCCGGTACAACTCCTTGACCTCCTCACCCGACCCCGGGTGATTGTTACAGTAGTCCGAGTAGATCTCAAACGACTTGCTCTGAAACATGTCAAACTTCATATACTTCATGTGCAAGGACAGATGTCAAGAACGGAATTATAGTGCTGGTTTATACCTTAAAAATGAATCTAAAACGATTCCTGGTGGTCAAATACTTCTGTACACATTTACCATGTTTACAGTAATCCTCTTTGATATATTAAAACAAAATTCAAATATTCATTCATGGGTTCAATTTCACTGGTTTAATATGCTAATATTCATCTACAGTAACACTCTTTGATATATTAAAACATATATTAAAACAAAATTCAAATATTCATTCATGGGTTCATTTTCAATGGTTTAATATGCTGTTATTGTTATTGCCATGACTACGTACATTGAGAAGGAAGACTTGACCAATGGCGCTGAGATGAGGAGACTCCTTGTTGTACGACTTCTCTATGGAGGCCAGAAACTTTGTGGCAAATGCGTAGATTTCCTCGATGTTGCCGAAAATGATGGAGATCTTTTCCTCGGGGAACATCTCAGGTCGTTTCTTGGTCTGCTTCAGATAGCCCTGAAATAACAATAATGACAGGTCAGCTTATTGCACGCACTTTCACGAAATAATCACAGAAGACTTTGGCCTTCGAAAGAAATCAGGTACACTACGTAATTATCAGTTCATGTATTTGTGAATGAATCATCTTTATGCATTATCTACATGTACCTGTCTACATACCTCAACAACGTCTCGTAAGTGTTTGACGTATTCCCTCTCCGCGTTGATGATTTCGTTGACGACGTTGGCGCGTCCCTGATCTCGGACGCCGTGGTTCCGTATCATGGGTGACTCCTCCGCGTCGTGGATAATCATGTCCTCGAACCGTTCCTGATTCACCCACAACTGTTCAAAGGGAGGATACCCATGTATGAGAGACAATCGTGATGAACACTCGCAACTAAATTCCTTAAAAGCAGGATTTATAATGTACAACATCGTTCAGAAGGATAGCATTCTCAGCTCTAGGAGAACAAACTGTTAACACTAAATGCCAGCTCAGCTAGACTGGCTGTAACAGCTCACTGTACATCTGACATCACCTCAAACACAGTCCATGTTAAACTAGCAATAATTGGCTGCAATTCAAAATCAAGAAACATACAGCCAATCAGAGACTAGATAACAAGACAACTGCCTACCTACAGGGGGTCTTGACTTCAATAGCTCAGTGTTGAAATGAAAGGAAGGACAGATCAACATAACAACTAAATTTACCTTTGGGATGCTTTGATGTTATTAATTACAGGTGTCTTTAATTATCAATGATGATTGATAACAAGTGAACAAAGGCCACGATGACATCATTACTTTAGTACATTGGTACTAAAACTGGACTATATAACAATTAGAACTGCTGTTTGTCATGAAAATTGATGACATTGACAGTTTGTTTGTTTTGCTATCAGAAATTTCAAGCATAAAATGACAGGTGTCATATTGAGTATGTTTCACAAAAATAATAATTCAACGATCTGTACAAAGAATTTCTGAAAAGTCTAACATTTTTATTATTATCTATTTTGTCATTAATAATTTCTGGTAACATATTTCCCCTCAAAAGGTAAATATAAAAATAAGCGCATTTATATTGCGCCAAACTCATGCTTCAGAAGCATGCTCATAGCGCTACATTAGTATTACCCTGGTCAATGGATCAATGTACACTCATTTCACCTTCTCAACTCCCTGGAGAGTATACAACCCAAGCTTCCAGTTAAGGCGCTAGAAGGTTTTACATTCACAATTCCATCTCTTCCTAACGGGTACCCATTCACAGCTGTCTAGATGTAGTGTGAAGACAAAGATGTTATTTGTCGATAATGCTATAGACATGATATTACATCACCATGACAATGTTTATAAATATCTAAATAACATATATAACTCTTGACTGTACTTTGGTAACTACATTTCTTACTATCTTAGGAAAGGACTTGTACCCCTTCTAACCTACACCTGGATATCATTTCTCAAAGCTCTCATATCCACAATATCCACATAGCGCTCTCGTAAGTACATGCATGATCCCAATGTGTTAGAGATCACTACGAGAGTCCTTATGGTCTGGTAGTCATGGTAGTAGATATACGAGAGCTTTGAGAAACGATACCCTGGACATACCTCATATCCTAAACCTAGCCCCGAGATTACGAAACTTTTTCCATACTCTACTCAGAACACTACTCAATTTTGTTCATAAAATGCCATGTAACGTCATAGCCTGAGTATGATGTGTGAGTAGGGTTATGACGTCACACAACGTTTTATGGACAAAATTCTGAGTTGAGTATGGAGTCGTACTCAGAAAGGTTTCGTAATGTCGGGGCCTGATCTCTCGTCAGATTTCTGGAAACAAATTTGAGTTTTAGAAGGCATGGCCTGAACATCAGTTGCTATGGTTACGTGTACACACCCGTACGAATGCCGCAGGGAACCATCCCTTGCGTTGCTCCATACGGCCGAACCACCAGTCCTTGTCCATCATGTCCGTCACTCGGATCTGGTCGCCCGCGCGGAACCCCAGCTCGTCCGGGTCCATGGTCACGTGATCCCACAGCGCCTCCGCATACGTCAAGCTTTCCTCCTGGACCTGAAACACGCAGGGAAACGTCTGTGTACAAACTACCTAGCATTCTCAGTAGTATTAACATGGCTTAAGAAACTAAAATATCGTTACACGTACATCTGTGCAAGAATGGAAATTATTTATCTAAAGATTTTACAAGACATACTACCTACAATAATAACAAAATATGATTGTAATCTAATTCTAAAATCATGTTTATCATTTTTATAGAAATTTTATAACATTATTTATAGTCATCAATTCCAAAACCTGTTGTCATGGTGATCTGTACAAGTCATGGTTACTCAGGAAGTCTAGGCATGTAGTTATGTAGACACATCCACCGTACTCGAGAAGTCACATTAAAATACCCCTAGCTACGCGCCATGGTATCGTTTCTCGAAGCTCTCACATCCACTACGAGACCATAGCGCGGTCATAACAAGCACAATTGTCATGTACTTGAGATGGCTACAACAGTCTTTATGGTTGTGTAGTACCGCAGATATGAGAGCTTTGAGAATGTTTCTTCTCTTTTTTTTTCTCCACATAAATTAGCTTCGAGAAAAGATCACCCATCAGTAACCATGGTAACCTGACAATCAGTCATCTCACCAAGTGGACCGAAACAATCAGTCATCTCATCAGTGGACTGAAATAGTCATCTTATCAGAACTGAAACAGTCATCTCATCAGTAGACTGAAACAATCAGTCATATCATCAGTGCTGTAACCACGGAAACAAACTCACCTCATCGAGGACGGACAGGGCCATCTGGGACGACCGCGTACTTGGACATTTGTCGTGAAGCATTGTCAAGTCTACGGAGCATTCAGACTCGTCGGAGGAGTCGTCTCCCCTCTCGCTGTACAAGCTGTGGTTGTCTGACCCTGAAAGACAGGAATCTGGGGGTTTAGTCTTCCTGATATCATATCTTAGAAATATAGGCCACGACATACATGTTTATCAACATTGCGTACAGCTTGACTTGAATTATCTTTGGCTTAATTGCTTGGCAAAAACATTCAAGATATGCTAAGAAGTAACCTTATTCATGTTATTCTGATATTCAAACTCCTGATATTCAAAACTGTACAAACATAAACACATAACAACCGTATTTGTAATAAATGGTACAATGTGTAAAATTATAACTGTAAAATATGTAACAAACTGTACAATGTGTAATAAATTGTACAATATGTAGTAACAAACTATACGAATATACAGAGACACTGCACAATCTGCAACAAACTGTACAATGTGTAACAAATGTGTAACAACCTACACAATGTGTAGCAAACTGTACAATGTGTAGCAAACTGTACAGCCAATGAAGCAAGGAAGAGTTAGTTTTGTTCGCTACACAACATGACCATGATGAAGTAAACGTTAAGATACATGTACATGTCCCTGCCCTCATACTATACAGGAAATTCCACATGTGTTATGTACAACCCTGTAATCATTGGGGACCATAACAAAATATCTTCTATAAATATTTAGACATTTATTTATATAATAAATATTTCATATAGTCAGAATAATCCAGTTATTAGTAAGATAAGATAATACTAATACTTTATTACTTGAGAGGAATTTGCAAGAAAGATTAAGCTGCAGTACATAACATTAATGCAGGTCCTTTATTACATGGTATTTCTATCATGTTCTATGAAGCAGAAAGCTGTTGTAACTGTTGCATATTATCATCAAATAACATTAAAATATATTTAAACTAAAGCCATAGTAAATGCTGAAAGAAATATTTGGCACTATTTTAGTATTTAGAAAAGTCACAACCCAATCAGACATAAACAGGACGTAACCATGGTAACTGATACGGACTGGGCACCATGATGAAAGGCTGTCAGCATCACATGATAATAATTCTGAACTCCACCGAGGCTGGATGATAACTTGTATCATCTTGATACGCTAACAAGATAGATACATCTCTCCTTACTGTAAAGTGAGCTTGTGTACATGTGGAGTACAGCTAGTATAGTGGTCATAAGTACCATGTTTACAGCAGATATAGCGGGTAAACACTGTATATATACTGCTAGAATAGTTAACAGCTACTAGTATATTACTGTATATGGAACCAATATATGGTGCTTTAGATTGAAATGGAATCAGAATTGATAAAACAAAATGATTGAGCGAGAGAGAAAGAAAGAGAGAGAGAGAGAAAGAAAGAGAGAGAGAGAGAGAGAGAGAGAGAGAGAGAGAGAGAGAGAGAGAGAGAGAGAGAGAGAGAGAGAGAGAGAGAGAAAAGAAAACAAAAAAGAATGAAGAAGAGAAAAAGTATTCATTAGAAGCTGTTATAATTATGCTATTTCAGTGCCAATACCAGGTTACTTATCTTCTTTAATATTAGTAATCTAACTTTTTGTTTCAACTGATCAATCATCACCTCACTATATAGCCACAACGTCATACTGTCAGCATATGACACATAAACAATAGTTGACCTGTTGACTACTAGTATATGAAGCATTCTTCAGCCTCACTGCAAACCTTCACTTCTAGCACAGTCATTGCACAATAGTGGTGATTGAAAAGTTAGTATTTAACCTGGCATTTAGCATGTTTAGTGTACGTAGTTGATAGCACATAGTGATACATACAGACCAGACTGGAATATCAAGCAGGATTAGAACATTACCTCTGTGTATGTTGGATAATTCTGTAAATCAATGCATCATAGATGTAACAGATATACTGGTTACCATGGCAACTGATAATATTAAAAACAAATCAAATAATACTATAGATAGATACCTGACTATCTTAATGTTAATATTAGGAGACATTCACCATACTCAGATTGGCATCAAAATACAACATAAAAACTTGTCTTAAAATCGGTGTTTTCTTTTGAAAAAATATTTGTTTATGGTAACCATGGTGATGGTCTGAGTATACTGACCAATGAGACTAAGGAAGTTCTTCTTCCGGTGAAGTTTGTCCAGATTCTCTGGCATGCTGTGAGACCGAGTCAGCATTGGAACCCGACTCCGCAGGCGTGAAGTCACAACTTTGTCTGTCCGGATTTTGATTGGATGAGGTGTGGACATCTGAAACAAAACGACCAGTGTAACCATGGAAACATGACATTATGTTGGGGTGTAGTCATGTATTCAGTATGACATAATACAAAGCTAGAGTCATATTTGTGAAACTGACATTATTTAACTACAACTTGTAGAAGAAAATAATTAAAACTTGTTAAATCTATTAAAAAATGAATTTGAAATAAAAAATTTAAAGTGTACACGTACAAATTGAAATTTGCGACAAGTTGTAAGAACAAATAATAACAATAACATATCATAAAGGGAATAACTCTTGTATTTTAAGAAAACTCTGGATGTCATGTAATCATAGAATGATATCTGTAGCAGACACAATAACAAAGACTGTCAGAGATGACGGCTAGTGTCGGAGGATACTGTCAGAGAATACTACTAGTGTCGGAGGATACTGTCAGAGACTGTCCAATGACAGGAAGTACACACCCGTGGTCTGTCAAGTCTGCGTCTGGAGACGCTGCGTGTATAAACCTGAGACACTTTCTGGACGTGCGACACCCACAGTTCAGGACTACACCTGGCAGTCGTTCCGGTTGAACCCGAGAATATAGCCATCACGAGCAAGTAGCTGTAATATTAGCAGCACTAGATGAGCTATAGTAGTACATGTAGTCACTAATAGTCACAGCACCAAGAGTGCTAGTGTGTCCTTCCAACTGGAACTTTAGTAGAAGTTGACCACAACAGTAACAACTTAGAATCCATGCGTGGAGATGTCATCAGCAAATGTGGATTTCCCTTCCATGTCTCCCGTCATCCCTGATCTCGCAGTCCTTGCATTCGCAGTCCCGCAGTCCCTGCAGTCTCAGTCACAGTCCGTGCACACATGTGCAGCTATCTCAATCAGTCACAGCACACATGTCTGTGCTGTTTGAATCTGCACCTCTCCCGCTGCATGATGGGAAATGTGGGACAACCCATCTGTGCTAGACATGGGTCGACCCATCTGTACCAGACATGGAGATTGGGTTGTTAATATTACTCTGAATATTACATGACCACAAACAGTGTGTCATGATTACAGATATATTACAAAATGATGATCTCACCACTACAGGTAGTCAAGATTTTAATGATTGAAAACACATAAATATAAAATTATGGCATGTTTAAAGCAACCCTGCACCCCCTGGTCAAGTAAAGTGGACCGGTCTCTGACCACAGGCATGCTGTAAGACCTGGGTATTATTTAGTTGCCTGAGGTGACCTGCTCTCAAGGCCTTCAGTCAATAAGGGGAGACTTAGGACACAAAGGGACAAAATGGCTAGGGGCTATATTGAGCCCCCATCGGCCCCTCTCACAACCCCCACAAAGCCTCTGTGTCTTCCACAGCCCTGAGAACCAATGTCAGACCTCACATGTAGGCTAACTTTCAAAGTATTCATTGTGAAATGCTTACAGTAAATTAATAAAACATGAAACTTTTTGAATTTGAGAGTTCCCTCTAGAAGGTTAAATATATAAAGCAATTAATTAATTGTAAAAATTATATTTGTATATAAAACATACATGTAATGTTTAAATAATTGTTAACGTTTATATTTACATAATTGTTAAAAATTATATATTTTTTATATATTTTTTTGTATTGGGGTTTAAAGTCGCTTTCTATAATCTTTCACTAATATCACGACTTGTCAGTTTAGGGCAGGAGGAAACCCGCAACATCCG